>PVJX010002349.1:0-100626 GCA_004027295.1 Dolichotis patagonum
AAAAATGGGCATCTGAAATGAATACACAGTTCTCAGATGAAGAAATATGAATGGCAAATAAATATATGAAAAAATGTTCATCATCATTAGTCATTAGAGAAATGCAAATTAAAACCACACTGAGATTCCATCTCACCCCAGAAAGAATGGCCAGAATAGAAAAAACTACCAACAACAAGTGCTGGAGAGGCTGTGGGGATAAAGCAACTCTTCTGCACTGTTGGTGGGAGTATAGACTGGTGCAACCACTGTGGAGGTCAGTCTGGGATTCCTCAAAAAGCTGGGTTTGGAAGTCCCATTTGACCCAGCTATCCCATTTCTAGGCATATACCCAGAAGATCTGAAAACATCATACCACAGTGATATATGTGCACCCATGTTTATAGCAGCACAATTTGTAATAGCCAGATATTGGAAACAACTTATGTGACCATCTACTGAGGAATGGATAAAAAGGTTGTGGCATTTTTATACAATGGACTGCTACTCAGCTATAAAGAATGACCACATTGAGATATTTATAAATAAATGGACACGACTTGAGACCATACTCATAAACAAAATAAACCAGACCCACATGTGTAAATACCATACAGTCTCCCTAGTATGCGAGTTCATAAGAGTATATAAGATTTTATGGTAAGCATAAGTCCACATCTCATAGATTTGAAGCCTTTCAATGTTTTCATTAATCAGTTGGAATGCTTTTATTCTGTTTTATTTGACTATATCATGCATGATGGTATGAACAGCTGTTTTGGAGAAAACAAAACATTATGGCAGCTATTGCTGATTCAATATCATCCTTCTTAGAAGTCCTACCATGCTTCTATTGTTCTACTACCACTGGTTCTATCTATCGCATTGTGTCTTATTGGGATTTGAATATGTGTGATAGTATAAACAAAATTTTGTATTGAAAATGAGATATTATAGTACCCATTGATAATCCTCTGTGATTCTGTTCAGAATGCCCTGTAATTCTTTCACTCTTTGAATGTTTTATAGTATTTTGTTATGTTTGATATTATTATATTTGAAACTATGCTCAACTATAGCAGAGAAAGAAATATAGTCATAGCTACTGTTAATGTCTGGTTGTTTTAATGTAAAGTACTGTGTTGCCTATGTTATCCTGTTCTTATCTGCTCTGTTCTTCCATCTTTTGTTTTATTCTCTTTAAAATAAAATAAAAAAGACTTAAAAATCATCAATGTTAATCATTTTCAATTTGTAACTAGCTATATATTGATAGGTGAATATTGACTGTTCAAAATGTGTTTATGTTCATCATTTTATCTTTTATACTAACAAATGCCAGTTTTAAAAATCAGTGGATTTCACTGTACATTTCCCTGTGTGTATATATTGTGCACCAATTATATCTACCCACTTTACTTCTGCCTTCACTCTTCCTTCACCTGGTCATCTTCAAAGATCCTTGTTACTCCTTACTCTTCTGTCTCCTCTGGTCCATCACAATTTTTAATAACTATTCAATTACTAAGTGAATTAATGAAAATAAAATTTTATCTTATTTCTCCTCCAATTTTCTTCCTTCTTAATGGAGAACCAGTTTCTAACAAATAAGATTTTCCCATACATAAATATCATTTATGATGTCTTTTAAGGCATGTTGACTGGCATGAAACTCTTACCACACACATTTCCCTGATTCAAACATTAGAGTAGAAGATCAGAGCAGAAATTAAAACAATTGAAACTAATGAAACAATACCAAGATTAAACTAATCAAAGAGTTGGTTCTTTGAAAGAATAAACAAGATTGATAAACCTCTAGCCAATCTTAGCAAAAAAAGGAAATCATACCTCAAATCCATGCAGTGAGCAATGAAAAGGGTGAAATTGTTGCAGATTCTGTGGAAATTCATAGCATCAGTATGTACTTTAAAAACTGTTATTTACAAAAGACAGAAAACACAAAAGAGATGAACAGATTCTTAGAATTATATGAATTCCAAAATTGAAATCAAGATAATATAAAATTATTCAATAAGCTATACATTTTAATTTAATTTAAAATGTAATTACAAATTTACCAACAAAGAAAAGTCCATAGCCAAGTGGATTCATAACAGAACTTTATAAGAAATTAAAAGAAAATAACATCAGTGCTCCTTAAACTCTTTAATGAAACTGAAAGACAAGTAATTTTACCTAACATATTGTGGAAGGCATATATTCATCTCATAAAAGAATTTGGTATAGGAGAATGAAACTCCCGACCTACTGTGTCTGTGAGTTTGTGTTCTCTAAAATTGAAGAATGAATTTTAGGAACAACGGAGATGAAAAGTGCAATATATTTATTGAGAGAAATCTTCTGTCTGGAGAGAGACAGAAGGGGACCTAAGCAGGTTGCCAAGGACTCTGTCTTTTCCAGAGACTTTTATAGAGTAAACCCCTGGGTTCAAGGTAGGGGAAGACTGGGAGCTCACAAGGCAGATGGGCATGAGGTGATACATAATTATATTTAGAAAATAAGATTAATAGTTCAGGTAAAATTGATTACATTAGGGACAAATTGGGAAGCCAGTCACATAGAATGCGGGCATTCTTACAGAGCAGTGACTCTTTCCTAGGGGGATGGGTGCTACTTAGGGTATCAGTCCTCAGGATATGTGTACATTTGTACGGTCTTTGTCTTGAGGCCTGGTCTATAGCAGGAGGTCTCAGCTTCTCCAGCAGTTTCCAGTTGTCAGCGCTGGCTTTATTGAGGACCCAGTTCTATCTCAATGCCTATAATATTTCTGACTAACTCAGCTGCCTGCTACAATTTGGAGGCCCAACAAAAAATGAGAACTACAGGACAATCTATCCGAAGAATTTAAAATTCTTTAGTGAAACATTAGGAAATGCAATTCAAAGAGTCATCAAGAAGATTACACATCATTGCCAAGTGGGATTCATGCAAGGAATGCAGAGGTGGTACAATATATGCAAATCAACAAATGTAATAGATCATAGCAACATAACTGGAAACAAAAATCCTGTGATCACCTCCATAGATCCAATAAAGTTTTTGACAAAGTCCAACATTTGTTCAAGATCAAAACACTACAGCAAATCAGGAAAGATGGTATTTACTTTAATCTGAAAATAGCTATCTATGACAAACGAACAACCAACATAATAAATGCACAAAAATTGAAAGCTTTTAATGTGAAACAGGAAACAAGATAAGGATGTCCACTATCACCACTCCTGTTTAATATAGTTCTGAATGCATTAATCAGAGCAATTATATAAAAGAGACAAATAAAAGGAATAATGATAGAAAAGGAAGAAGTTAAATATCATTATTCTCAAATGACATGATTCTCTACATAGAAACCCCCAAAACTTCACAAAATCCTCTAGAATTAATAAACAAATTCCATAGCATACTTGCTTACACTCAAAATCCAATATCATTCCTGTACACCAACAGCAAGCTCACTGAGAGACACATTAGGAAAGTCACATGCATCACAATCACATGCAAAAAATGAAATACTTGGGAATCAATGCTACAAAGGGTGTAAAACTTCTGTACATTGAAAAACACCACACTCTATAAAAAGACATCAAAGAAGATATTAGAAGATAGAAAAAGAACCTTTGCTCATGGGTTAAAACGACACTGTGAAAACTTTCCAAAAACTTTCATACAGATTTATGGCAATCCTAATGAAATTACCTTTATCATACCCCACAGATGTAGAGAAACTATTTCTAAAATTTATTTGGAAACAGAAGAGATGAAGAATAGTGAAATTTATCTTGAATAAAAAAGACAAGATAAGATGCATGACACTCACTGACTTAAAATTATACTATCAAGTTACTTTTTCAAAATCAGCATGTTGTTGTGAAATAGACCTAAAGACCAGTGAAACAGAATAGAATTTTCAGAAACAACTGCAAATACACTCAGCCACCTCATCTTTGTCAAAGGGGCAAACATGTTCCCTGGAAGCAAGACATTCTCTTTAACAAATTGTGCTGGGAAAAATTTCTTTACACATGCTGAGCAATAAACCTGGATCCATGTCTATCATCATGCAAAAAATAAATCAAAATGGATCAGAGACCTAAATATTAAAAGAGAAACAGTAAGTCTAATGGAAGAAATGTTGCACAGAAATCTTGAAGACACAGGCATAGGCAAAGAGTTCATGAACAGAACTCAGACTGCATGGGGAACATTTCAATAAATAAATAGCTGGCATCTCATCTTAATAAAGAGATTTTGCACATCAAAAGAAATAACTGACAGAGTGAAAAGACAATGCACATACTGAGAAAATAATTTAGCCAGCTGTCCTCAGACAAAGACTTCTAACTAGAACATACAAAGAAAGGAAAAATATGAGAAATGTAAATTCAAAGACCCAATCCAAAAATGAGCATCTTAGATGAACACTAAATTCTAAGATGAAGAAATACAAAGGGAAAACAAATATAAGGAAAAGCATTTTGACATCTCTGGTCATTTGAGAAATGAAATTTAAAACAACTCTGAAATTCCACCTCACTCCAGAGAGAATGACAATATTAAAAAAAAATCAACCAATATCTAATGCTGGCAGGGCTATGGGGAAATAGGAACCCATCACATTGGTGGTAGTGTAGAGTGGTTCAACCACTGTGGAAATCAAGGTGAAGGTTCATCAGAATACTAGGTTTGGAGGTCTCATTTGATCAAACTATTCCCCTTCTGGGTGTTTACCTAGAACAATTGAAAATGTTATAACACAGCATGATTCTAGCAGCAGAATATATAATAGTGAAATCTTAGAAATCAATTTCTATCAACCAAGAAATGGATAAAAAAGATGTGTTATTTTTATACAGTGGAGTACTCCTCAGCTATGAAGGAAAAACTGGAGACTTTTATAGGTAAATGGTTGCAACATGAGACCATAATCATAAGTGAAATAAATCAGAACCACATATGTAAACTTTGCATTGTCTCCTTAGTGTAAAAAAGTGAAAGAGGAAATAAGACCCAAAATGTACAATAGATATTGTGAAAGTGAAAGTGAAAGTGAAAGAAACTGCTCACCAGGAAATAACAAGTGGGATGGGAGAAATGAGAAAAGATAGATGAGAAAAGATCATAGATACATATATACATATATACATATATACATATATTTATGATAATTAATTATGCTAATATCTGTTGGTTCATCCAAAAGAATGGTTTGTGCTTACATTGCTTGATTGTTTTTCATGGCTATACCTTGTAATCAGAGCTACTACATTGAAGATAACAATATGCCATATACTAAAAATTGTTAACCTCATATTATGTTGATTTGAAAATCTGTACCATGTCTTTTTTGGTGTAATTTTAAATCAAATTAAAACACCGAACATTCTTCTTTGATCAGAAAGTGTGCAATCATGACACAACTGATTGTCAAGTGAACATTGTTTACCCAACTTACGCTTTAATACTCGCCTTCCTGTTATCTGTGAATTCTTTCACCATTAAATGCATGGTACTAATTAACTCATCACTCAGATGAGGCTTCCTGGTTCATGAGTAGTTAAAGTCAATATTGTAGTTTATAATACTTATCTTGGCATCTGCAGTAACTGAGAAATCCCTTAGGATACAAAGTCCCTGGGATTTTCTATGGTTTGCAATTTGTTTTTAATTAAATGATTCTCTTATAGAATCAGGACACCAGGTAGAAAACAGAGATTTGTGAATCCTCAGGGTCTCTATGTATCAAAAGAAAATTGAAGATTGAGCAGGTGCACAGAAAAACTATTTCTAGAAAACAAATCAAAGTTTGTGTATTACTACATTCACATCTGACCGAAGCGGGTGCTTTATAAATACCCCACATTCACTGGAGAGGCTGTTTTGTGACACAGACTGTTCATTTAGTTTTGAGAATGTTTAGTCCATAACACCGTCTTCAACAGAATATATTTTTCTGGTTTTATCAGTCCTTATCAAGCAATATGAAATCATCTAACATTATTCCCCTGCTTGTTGCTCTTCTCTATATATTACAGAAAAGAAGTTCTATTCTTTCATTAAATGCACCTGGATCTCCTGGCTACTATCAAGATGGGGATTTTATTATCGGTGGACTCTTCTCCCTAAGAGTGACTTCTGGAGACATGAGAAGCAAATTTGTATTCCAAGATGCATTTTATGTCCCCCCTATTGTATAGCTGTAAGTGTGTGACTATTCTTAAATACATAAGCAGACTTGCAAAGTGCTCTACAGTTGACAAGTGTTTCTGTTTCTAAAATGTTTTATTAACATCTTTGTGTTGTTCGAAAATCATTATTATGGACATCTTTTGTATTTATGTCATTAAAATTTGTATGTTGTTTCTCTATTGTGTATTCACTTTGATAATCTAACAAAATGTTATTTTTACTGAAAAGTATCCTGATGTCCAAGATGAGAATATACAAAATTTTACAGTTTTAGTTTTCCATTTTCCATTCATTTCAATCCCTCAACTCAGACAAAAGCTACAATGATTCTCAAAATTTGCCAAGTGTATATTTCACAGTGAAACTGATTGAAACCTTGACTTTGTAGCCACCATAAATCTTCAGGTTTTTGATGTAATATGCTGACTTTATTTCCTAAAAAACTGTGAGGATTTATTACAAGACAATTATTGTCTTTGGAAGTAAAAGTTTAGAAAACTGTCTTTTCATCATTATATTTTAGACAACTTACTAAGAATTATCAGCATCTGCTGGCCATGGTTTTTGCTATGGATGAGATCAATGAGAACTTGAATTTGCTGTTCAATATGTCCCTGGGATTCTACCTTTTCAGCGTTGACTACAGTGAGATGAAGGCCGTGGAGAGTTCTCTATCTCTGCTTTCAGGAGAGAGTCCTCCAGTTCCTAATTACAACTGCAGGCCTGAGGAGAGGGACAAGCTGGTGGCTGTGATAGGAGGCATCTCCACAGGAATATCAACCCAGATTTCCCGAGTACTAAGTCTCTACAGTGTTCCACAGGTAGACTGAAAATTCTGGCATTTGACCTTAAATATAAAAATAGAGTAATGAATGCCTAGCAAAATTCTATTTCAGTTTATAGAAAATATTGTGACATCTTTACATGTGGCTTAATTTTTCCCTCTAATATACATAACATGAAATTGTTTCTAAAAGCATGTTTCCTTTGAAAATAGTTGAAGTGGAGGAAATATTATACAGACAAAATAATTATTATACATTATCTAATTGCCATATAAATGTTTATACTATTTATTAATGTTCTCATTCAATTTTGTATTTTCCTATGCAATTATAAAACATGATAAATATATTGAAATATAGATATTCTGTTCTCACATTGTTTTTGCTTTTTTTAATTATAAAAATATTGAAAATTTTCATCAGATCATTTGTTTTGTTTAACATAATTTTAAATTGCATTATGATATTTCTTTCTACACACATTTAGCAGTGATTTATTATGGTCAGAGCTTTATTTTTGATACTTTCCTAATATAAAATGTTTCAATTCATGATCTTATTTAGAAAAATGTAATTGATCCATGACAACTTCTTGTAAATATTTTTCTAGTGATGACATATATGAATAAAATATATTCGTGTTTTAAGGCTTATAATTAAGTAAACATTATTATTTAGAAATGTAATTCACTATGCTAACAGCTGAGAATATTCATTTAATCCCTATTTATTATGAAATTGAAATTATTTTTAAAATTTTAAAGATAATTTTGCATTTTTGTGTTAAATTTTATTTTCTTTTATAAATCTGTTAATTTTATTTCTTATTTATTTGTGTATTTTTAAACTTATTCTTTGTTTATATTATAGTGAGGAATACTTTTATAATTTTCTTTCAATTCAAAACATTTTTTTTCCTTTTGAGCATTCTTTTGAAGAAATGCTAAGGTTCAAACAATATTCAAGAAAGTAAGTCTTTAATGAATCTCAAAAACATTCAGTTTAAAATTCACAATGTTAATGTTAGAAGGAGGTGATCCAGAGGAGTAATAGAGATACAGGAGGACAATAGAGTATAGAGGAATGTTGATAGGTCAAACTAGGCTTATTCAGGTATAAAAACCTTAGAGTGAAACACTTTAATTTTTATAAATAATAATTATTAATTTTAATAAAATTATCAACTGGACAAAAAATTTGTAACTATTTTAAGATAATATAAAAAGTTATAAAGGTAAGATAAATTGATGAATATCACACACTCATAATTGAGTGCTGATAAATCCACATAAAGACAATTTTATTGACATATTTCAACCATCGAAAATCAGTTTAAATATTGAGTTTTTCTTTATGCCTTTGCTTTTTTCCTAAAAGTATATGTTTATATTTATTTTAAGGCTTTATGATTTCTCTTCTTTCCCTCTCACTATAAATATTTAAACCATCCATTTAGTCATCCATTTAGGTGTAAAACAGTTGTTTAGCCTCTACAGAGATTATTATTTTGAAGATTTTCAGTATGAACACTCTTAAACATTGAACTTTAATGATTAGCACTTGTATAGGGGTTAAACTCTAGACATGAGATATAATTTGGAAATATATTTGGAGAATGTATGCTTTTAAAAAAAAAGAAACAAATGAGTACAATTTTTCCCATTCTGTGGTTTGTCCTTTTGCTCTGTTCATGATTTATTTTGTTATGGAAAAGCTTTTTAATAAGGTGAGATCCTATTTTTTGATTCTTTGAATTATTTCCCCTTCTGTTTGGGTTCTGTTCAGAAGCTTCTGACAACACCTGTGTTTTCAAGATTTATTCCCATTTTCTCTTCCAATAGAGTTAGTGTTTCCGTTCTCATATTTAAATCTTTGATCCATTCTGATTTTAGTTTCGTGCATGGTGATAGGAATGGGTCTAGTTTTACTCTTTGGGTATATGAAAAAGTAGTTTTTTCCATCACCATTTTTAAAGAGACTAAAACGGTGAACATGTTTGGTTCCCTTGTCAAACATAATGTGTTTCAGTGTGTTTGGAGTTGTACCTGTATAATCTATTCTGTTCCATTTATCCTCATGTCTTCATGTTTGCCTGTATCAAGCTGATTTTAAACAGTAGCTTTGTGACATAATTTCAAGTCAGGGAATGTCATGTCTTCTGATTTGCCTTTGTTCCATGGAAGTGCTTTTGTTATTCTTGTTTTCTTCTGGTTCCTAAAGAATATTAGAAATGTTTCTCTAGTTATGTGAAGTGTGAAAGTGATATTTTAATTGGGATTGCAGTTCTCTATAACAGATTGCAAGTAGGCCCATTCTCACAGTTGGTCCTTCATATCAAGCACAAGGGATATCTTTTCATTTTCTAATATCATCTTCAATCTCTTATTTCAGTGTGCTATAATTTTCATTATATAGTTGTTTCCCCTCTTTTGCTAAATTGACTCATAATATTTCATTTTTTGAATGCTATTATGAAGGTCATGGTTTCCATAATTTCCATTTTCATGTGTTTGTGTACAGGAATGCTATGGAGTTTTGAGTGTTGTCTTTGTATCCAGTTACACTACTGAATATGGTTATTCAATCTTCAAGTCTTTTGTTGGAGTCTTTGTGGCCTTATATGTATCATAACAACTGAAAATAATGATAATATAACTTCATCCTTTACTATCTGTATTCCCTTTATGTAATTCTCTAGTCTCTTGCTCTGGATAATTTTTCCAGAACTATATTGAAAATGAACAATGATAGTTGACATCCTTGTAATTTTCTTGATTTTGGAATGATGTGTGTATATAAAAAATTCCCTGCATCCATAGAATGAATCCTATGTGGTCCTGGCATATAATCTTCTTGATAATTTGATGGATCTAATATATATAGGGCTTATATCTAGAGCATATAAAAAGGTGAATAAAATCAGGCATCCCCTGAATCAACATCTCAATCAGAAATTGCACCTCTGAGATGAACATGCAATTCTCGGATAAAGTAATGCAAACAACTACTAACTAGGTGAAAAAGTGTTCAAAATAATTTGTCATTTGAGAAATGCAAATTGAAAGAACATTGCAATTTTATCTTCCTCCAGAAAGAATGTCTACCATCAAGGAATCAGCCAATAAAAATTACTGGTGGGAATGTGGGGAAAAAAACCCTCCTGTACTGTTAGTTGAATTGTAGACTATTAGAACCACAGTGGAAATCATCATGGAGATTCCAAAAAACATAAGCCTGGAGGGTCTATTCGACCCAGACTTTTTCTGAGTATCTCTCCTAAAGAATTAAAAACATCCTACCCTATAGATACATGTGTACCCAGGTTTATAGCAGAATATTTTATAATAATTAAATCTTAGATGCAAGTCATATGCCCATCAAACAATCAACATATATAAAACATGTGTTTTATTTTACATAATGTAATTGTAGTCAGCCATAAAGGAAGATAAACTTGAGACTTTTATAGGTAAATGAGACAATACTCATAAGTGACATAAGTCAGAGTCACATATATAAACACTGTGTTGTCTCCCTACTGTGAGATGTTGAAAGAGTAAGCAAGAGTCAAAATGAAAAATAAGTATTGTGAATTTGGAAGAAAATGAGTTAAAAAGAAAACAAAGTGATGGTGGACAGTGGACAGGTAGGAAAACAAAAGCAAAAAGAAATACATAAACAAAAAAGTAGCTAGGAAAGTTATAGAATTAGTTTCTCTTCATTCATTGAAAACAAACTTTTGTACTAATATTGTTTGGACAATTTTTCATGCCTATATCTTGTAATCTGAGTAACTGTTGGAAAGAAAATAATAAGAAATATATTAATTATTGCTACTCTATTAGCTTGATTTGAAACAATTTTTTATTTTTATTTCTATAATTTTTCTTTTTCTCTTTAAATTTAAAAAAAATTAAAAAGAGGGAAATCACTTAATTCTAATCTTTTGTGATATTAAGAACTTGGGGAGATGTGGAAGGTTGGTAAAGAAGACTGATACTGTGTATTATATTCTCAAAGTATACTAGTGAAGGAAATGGAATCCTGAAAACCGAATATGGAAAATTTTTCTAGAAAAAAATAAGTATCAACCTTTTAAGGCAGATTAGTCAAAAACAATTCTGAGAATTAGTCATGTAATTCAACTGGTTAGATATTTAGTGACTTAATGCTCTAAATAAGGAAAAATAATGAAGATACTTGAAAGAAAGTGAAGAAATGGTTGAAGATAGCAGCATCCCAAACTAAGCTTAGTTTGGGAACCTTTTGGTTTGTAAAGAACCTTCACTATACCCCTTATCATACCTCAAGGCGATAAACACATTTTGTGGCTCTATTATGGATATGTTTCTTAAAAAATAAATAAAGGAATATATGTATTATTAGGAGTGGAATTTAAGCAATTCCTGATATATAATAAATTGGTATTTCTTAGTTTTTTACTACATTGTTTTGCAACAGTACATGTAACAGATAACACAAATTAAATCACTAGTGAATAATTACCTTGATGTAGTGTGATCAGTAACTATGTTTTCTGTTTAGATCAGCTATGGTCTGTTTGACCGCAGTCTCAGAGACAGTGTAGAGCTCCAGTCTATTTACCAAATTCCTACGAACCCTGCAGCTCTTTATCAGGGCCTCGTTGAGCTCATGCTGCATTTTGTCTGGATCTGGGTTGGCTTTGTGGTACCAGATGACATCAGGGGAGAAATGTTTCTCCAGGACATGACACAAGAGATGAATCGCAATAGACTGTGTGTAGCATTTGCAGAAAGAATTCCAGAGTTGCCTGCTAAAGATACAATTAACAAGCGACTATTTTTTGAAAGATACTCATCTACAATCATTAGTATTGCATTTGGTGACACATACTCTCTCCTAAGATTCATGTATCACATCTGTCTCAATAGTCCCTTTGGTAATATCTGGGTCACAACTTTTGATTGGGACATAACCACATTGCCTTTCCAACACACACAAAGTTACACATATTCTGGAGGAGGAATATCTTTTTCTTTCCTCACAGAAGAGATACCTGGTTTTAAAGATTTTCTTAGAACTGTTCAGCCTGCAAAATACCCTCACGATGTCTTTATCCAGGATGTGTGGTCTGTAATATTTCAGTGTCCATATTTGACTCAATATGGAATTAATAGATTGACTCAATGTGAACAAAATGGTAGCCTCGAAACTCAGACTCTGCATGTTTGGGATATGAATACTTTACCCCAGAGTTATAATGTTTATGCTGCTGTGAATGCCATCGGCGAGTCTCTTCACAAAGAACTCTCACTTAAAGTGGAGGAAGAATCACCTCATAAAGTTGCCTATGTAACCCCTCATCCTTGGCAGGTAACCAAAATTCATTTTTACACATGCCTTAGGCATGTGCTATGAGCTGTTCTTTCTCTTTCCCCATTCACAGTTTTTCTTTTTACAGAATTCTTTTCATATTAGAAATAAAGCAGTCTAAACTGTGAAGCATGAATTAATTCATGTTGATAGCTTTCCTCATGCTCTTTATATTAATTCCATTTCTTTCCTTCTGTAGTGTTTTCCTAACGCATTTAAATATTCTTCCTTTTTGGTCTTCAAGATCAAAATGCTAGATTTTACAAAGAGTTGGAAAGCATCATTCTCAAATTACTTCTGAATTATTTTCAAGAACATTTCCCCTCTAACTATGGCAATTAACAGAAGTGTAAGCACTGCATTTTATGCAAGACCACTCAAAGATTGTTCCTCTGCTACATACATGCTTTATTACTTCAATGATTCATGGCTTATGCTTTAATAGTTTTAAAAATATAGTGGCACATCCTGAACAATACTGTTTCATGTTACTGAGCAATAGGTAGTATATTATATTTATCCTATTAGCAAAAGTTCAATAGTGTTGATTTTCTTAGTGACAACCAAATTAAGTTTGTCTTATGTTCTTCTCTTGACCACTGAGACCTATAGCCAAGTAGGTAAGCATGGTAAGGTAGCCACTTTTAAAAATTAATATTCTGCTTTACACTTTAAAAGTTATCCTTATCCGTGCATGAAAATGGGCCAGCATAGAGTAGTTAATTGTCATTTATTTGGTTGTTTGACACTTTACTGTAGATATAGATGACTATATAACCAGCCATTCACTTTTACATGTGTTCATTTTTTGTATAGATCTGTTGCACAATTTTGTATTTTTGGCTACATTTTTCATTTATCAAAGTTTCAACACTGTTTCAATGTATTCTTTTAGTTATTTTCATTGAGAATATCTTTTACTCTCTAAGCAAACTTCTCATTTTCTTTTATGGCTAAGAAAGATACTTAATTTCTAAATCATCTAACTTATTTTTCCACTTCCTTCAGATTTTCCACCTTTGAGGTCTCAACCATGCTAAATTGATGCATCTAGTAATTTATTCTTTATAGATTATCTAATCTGTATAGAGTTGCTTGTAATAGTCTTTTATGAGTCACTGTATTTATGTTGTATTAGATTTTATACTTTTGTTTTCTTGTAATTTTTAAATTTTTATTGAAACATGTTTGCAGTACATGATAATTATATTCATAGTGGGGAGTAGTGTACACACATCCTAATTGCTTTCAATACTTTTTGCTTTCAAGTTTTGGTTTTAAAATTTTACTATCCTCTATTTTGTTGAAGTGTTTTGTATAAAAATCTATCTTTTAAAATTGTCTCAGTTTAATTTATTATTTTAATTGTGTGTATTGTTCACATAATATATTTCTGGTCTGATATTTATTTCCTTTTTTCTAAATGCATAAGTAGATCATTGCTTTTCCTAACTCCTAGAAGTATAGTTTTCTGTGGAAATTTTCTCTTATTCTCAATGTATTATTGTAAGTTTTTTTTCAGGAATGTTATTGTTTATCTTGTTACATGCTATCTTTACATATCACTATCAAGATAGTCTTTTTCTATTATTCGCACGTGATGCACAAATTAAATTTCATGTTTGTGAAATTTCCATTTTTCCTTTTAGTGTTTATTTCTACTTTCCTAATATATGTTTAGAAAGGTTATATAAGTTTTCTTAAGCTGGTTAAGGTTTATTTTCTGACCTAAGACACATTAAGTATATATGCATTTTTATGTGTAGTTTGACAGATAATCCAATGAAATTAATTTATTGCAACATAAATAGGAAAGGAAGACTATTGAAGTAGTCAGTTTTATTCCTGCCTCCATGCCTTGCTTCCTTAAGTTCTAATAACTAATTTTCAATTTTAGCTTCAAACCTTCTTGGAAAAATCCCAACTTGAAAGAAATAACAATAAACAGAAAATTTTCAGTGAGAAACTTTCAACAACCAAGCTTGATATTTTTAATTACCAGTCCTTGCTAAATGGTACTAAAACTCAAGTGAAAGTCGGAGAGTTCATCTTTGAGTCATACAAGGCTTCACATTTATCCTTCAATGATAAACTGGTGATGTGGGGTGAACACCATAATGAGGTAAGTCCTTGATAAGTATGCACTGTATTGATTGTCCTCAGAAAAAAATGTGTAAAAAGCACAAAATTTAGGTATGATTTTAAATTCCATCATGTTGGCATCACCTCATTAATTTGTTATTCTAATGTTTGAACACCTGATCTGAATCAGAAATTAATTTTGAGTAATGGAGCACATTTCATATATGTATTATGATCAAATATTTGCCTACATGATTGGAAAAATCAATTCAGGCCATATTTTAGATCATAATGATAAGATAGTTTATGTCATTTGGTACTTAGGAGAATGACTGACTTGTGTCTATCAGACACAAGATGAATATTTGGGGATAATCATCATCAAATTGGAGACAGTGTTTATCATTGACACTAATGAATACAGGCACATTAACTTCTTTTAACCCTCTTTATCACTTCTACTCCTCAAAATTTTAAGCACATTTTTATTAACCCTTGGCTAAGATGTTACATTGCACAAAAGTTCTCCTAAAACTTCCTACCTGTCTGCTGCTACTGAATCTTGTTTATGAAGTAGATTTCCTTTCTCCTGCCTCTTGCACAGACTCCCTCTGCTGTTTGCAACCCAAGTTGCCCACCTGGATTCAGAAAACTGCTGTGGAAGGAAAACTGTCCTGTTGCTTTTATTGCATTCCCTGTCCTGATGGGGAGATTGCAAATAAAACAGGTAAATGTGTCTGAAATTTCTTTTGAATGTAGAGATAACACAATATGACATAGCTCTGTAATGCCTCAGGATATACTTACATAGTTAACTTCCAATATTCTAGTTTCTTGATATTTATTTATTTATTTAATTTTATTTTTTAGTACATAATGTTACTCATTCTGGCTTTGAACTCCTATGATCAACTCACCTGTCTACTTCAGCTTTCTTTGTAGCTGAGAACAAAATTGTGCATCATCATGTGTGGCTCACCTGTGATTTCATCCTATCTTTATTGAATCCAAGTCTCTTACTACCTGTATTTTTTTACCAGATGCTTTATTGTTGCTATGGTAACTGCACCTAACAATTACAAGGCCTCTTTAGATAGTGAAATCTTTAATTTGTAATATAAAAACTCAATCTTATTATGATATACATGATACTTCAAGAGATATAATAATAATCTAGATTAACTCATTAAAAAATTGAACTTCAGAGAGATTACACATCTTGCCAAGTTCGTGTAATAAGAGACAGTTGACCCAAAATCCTGATCAGAATTTCTCTTAATAACATTATATTATACACAGGTACATCATTACTCTTCTGGTAACCAAAAGTCACAATGTTTTAGATTCTTTTCCCAGTTCAACGAAGTGTCTTCATAAGCTTCTTCACAACCAAACTGAAGCCACTATATAGCCCAATATTTAGTAATCTCTAAAGTGATGTGAGAAAGTACTTCTTTGAACTCTTACTTTATAGATTACAGTTACTCTCTGTTACCTCTTCTCAAATAAAAGGTTTCTCAGTAGTTGAGGAGCACCAGAAGAGTACATGTGTATGTCATAATTGTAAGTCAGTGAACTGTTCCAAGTGTCTCATATTTGAGTGTTGCCAACAAAAATTCTCCTTGCTGCTTTTTTGAATTCCATAAAAAATTTCAATTCTGTGTTCACAATTAATGCATGTGAAATTAAATCTATAATTTTCTCTGTGGAGTTTACTGGTGTCTTCTATGTAGAGAATCATGTTATCTAGGAGTAATGATAATTGAACTTCTACCTTTTCTGTCCATAGTCAGTTCATTTCTCTCTCTTGTCTAAATGTTCTGTCTAATATTTCAAGATCTATATTACATAGGAATGGTGATCTTGGGCTTTGTTGTATTGTTCCTGATATTAAAGTGAAAGCTTCATATTTTTATATGTTTAGTATGATGTTGGTTGTTGGTTTATTTTACATGGCTTTTATCAGATGGAGATAAGGATCATTTTTCCAATTTTATGGAGATTTTTTATAATAAATAATCATTGGGCTTTGTCAAAAGGTTTTTTTTTTATCTGGTGAGATAATGATGTGATTTTTGTCTTTGGCTATGTTGACATGGTGTATTATATTTGTTGATTTATGTATGTTGAACCCTCCTTGCATTCCCCAAATTAAGACCATATTTGTAAGTGAAAAAAAAAAACACAAACATCTTACTATCTCCCTTATATGGGAAATTTAAAAATTAAATAAGAACTACAATGTACAATAGAAATTGCAAAGTGAGAATAAATCATTCAAAAGTAAAAAAGAACTAGCAATAATGAAAGGCAAACAACATGATATATTGCATATGTCATGTGAAAGCATGAGAAACTCAAGTGAAGTGATTCCTATTTTAGTCAAAGCAACCAGGTATATGACTATGTGTTACTGATGGTCAGGGTGGAGAGAAAGCTTTGGGAGAAACACTAGTTTAGAAGTACTTGTTTAGAGCACAGTAATTTGGGTACTTACTAGATGTAAAATGCAGGTGTCAAGGATATTATTGCCTGTCATTAACTTCCTATCATTATTGATATGCTTATTTGTACACTGACCAAATTTCAATGTAATAATCTGTTGCATGATTTCAATCCTTTTACCTTTACTGAGTTTAGAGTTCCTGTGTTTTATTTTTCTTTTGGAAACTTCAGTAAATATATGATTATTATAATGTTCAGCTTTCCAGTTGTTGAGACACCATGCACAAGTTGCACAACTAAGAGGAAGCCAGGTTTAATTTTCATGATATCAGAGATTCAGTTCATGTTTGGTTGCATCCAAGGCAGAAACAGGATGGCAGAAGAGTGTGAGTATAGACAAACTGCTCACATCATTACTCTTGAAAGACAGAAGAACATCAAGGATGAGAACAACATAGGAAATTAGTATTAAAAAAATGATTCATTGTCATGACCATGACTTGACCATGTGATTTCAAAGCCTTTGACTCTGGTTTCTTCCAGTTTGCAGAAGTGGGTTAAGGAAACACTAGAATGTCATAGGCAAGCCTGGTAGGTGGGTTGTTGTTAACAACCTGATAGGTGAGTTCTGGTTAGAGGCTGGAAAAGAATGTTGAAAGGAATATAAATGGTAAGGCGAGGCTCATAAGAATTCACATACAAACTCCACTTGTAAATGGACTAGGGCCCATGCATGTTACATTCTGTTTAATGATTTCTGTATATTTTTCCTATCTTTTGGGACTTTTCAGAAAGCTGAGTTTAAGAGATATAAAGTAATGGACCTGCTACAGGAATGTCAAGGCAGGGACACATTCACACTATCACATGGACGTGCTGACTAATTTTAGATAGATTTACAATGTGAGTGACAAGTGAAAAGAAAACAATATTGGAAAATGTTAAATTTTGGTCCAAATGAACCATGGGTAGAGTTGAAGTAAGGGGAGATTTATTGTGAAAGAAATTAGTAGATCCACGTATTTCATTGAGGAGTATTATCAAAAAATGTGAATCTGAGATCTAGATGTAGAAATAGAAAATTTGGAATCACTGGAATAATATATGGTAAATATTTGAAGATGTAAGTGTAAGCTAGGATTTCCTGAACAGAACTCTAAAACACAGAAATACTCACACAAATGGAATTCCATCACATTAAAAAGACTCTGTATGGCAAGTTAACAACCTGTAATACTGAAAGTCATTTTACTTAAAGAAAAATAATTTTGTCAGCTGCTCTTCTGATAAAAGATTAATAATGAATATATATAAAGAACTATAAAAAGTAGTATTCCCAAGTGAATGACCAATCTAAAAAATGTGCCAATCATTAGAGTAGGCACTTTTCAAAAAATTACAAATTTCTAGTAAGTTTATAAAAAATTATCATTTTAAGTGATTATGTAAATAAAAAAATAACCTCTCAGATTCAATTTTGACTGAGTCAGAATGACTATAAAGAAAAGCAAAACAGTGAATGCTTATGAGTGTGTAGAGAAAGGGAAACCTGTCTGCATTGTTGATGGGAGTGTAAACTTGTGTATCCACTGTGGAGATTGCTCTAGAGATTCTTGAATAAACCAAAAGTATCAATTACAATTTACTCAGGCATTCTTATCTTGAGTATATTCTCAATAATTTAAAGACATAGTCGTACAGTGCTACATTAATGACTGTGTTTCTACAAGCCAGCTGCCATACATGTGATACAGGATTCATAGGAGTGATGAAGGCAAGAGTTGCCAGGGAACCTACTCATCAAAGGACAGCCTGTGGGGTCAGGCATTGTATCCCTGACAAGAGGTTGCATGAAGCTGCACGAATGAATTTAAAATAGTAGTGAAGGTCGTAGCAAGTTGAATAGGCCAAGAGAATGGGTCACCTGATGAGAAAAGATGTTGGGAATGAGTGGTGCAAGTTCAAAAGGCCATAATAGGTACAATAGGAGAAGTCATTGATGGAGAACATTTTAGAGCTTTCAGTGATAACAAAAAGCCTGCTGCAGCACTCCTGCTACAGGTTTGTAGCCCTGTGCCAGGCCATCAAGGAGAGATCATCTCCTCAAATCAATCACTCTGGAACTAATACCTCATCACCACATTACTTGGAGAATAAGCATGAGTCAGAATACTTACTATTTGCTCTGATGGGTTTCAGGTTTGCTGTGGTCTCATTTTTTCTAGCTCCTTATTTTTTCCCTTGAGAAACTGGTGTGTTTACCCTATCCCACTGTATATTGGGAATACTTAACTTTATTTTTAAAAAATTTTCTATGCTTTACAGCTCTGAGTTTGCCTTGATTTTAGCAAGAGTATTTGAATACTTAATCATTGCTGAATTTTGGGCAACAAGATTAGTACATTTGTTGTATCCACGATTGTTGTATTATGGTAGGTATAATTATGATCTTGTGTTTACTTGAAGATTAAATATGATTAACATAGTTATGTCTGATTGTGAACTTGACAAGTGTTGGAAAGAACAATTTAATCTGCATTGTCAACCTGCTCAGGATGAGAGACACCTGGATTAGTAAACTACACCTCTGAGTGTCTCTGGATGAGTTATGGAGGTGTGCACTGGAGTATTAAATCTTGTCCCTTGGCACCTTCCACATTACCATGGTTCCTCTGCGTGGCTTAACTGCAAATATGAAGTGAAAATGTCTGCTTTGTGTTGCCCTTCTGCAATAATATTTTGTCTTGAAGTCAGTCAATCATGGAAAATATGGAGCAAAATAAGGTGTTCTTACTTTAAATTGCATATGCCAGCGATATTAAGGATGGGATACTTGAACAATACATATGTGTTAAAGTGGATATACAAGAAATCAAATAATAGCACAGGTAATAACTAATCTTAGATATGTCTGACAAGAACCACAATGAAGTCAATTTTCCTACTTATCAACTGACACACATCACTCTTTGCAAGGTTTATAAACAATCTATAAATATGTAAAAAATTCCATACAACTAGGAAAATTTTAGGGAATATATACATAGTGAAATATGTAACTATTTTTTAATTAACAGCATCTCTTAGGCCAGTATGGTGGTGCACACCTGTAATTCTAGCACTCAAGAAGCTGATGAAGGAAGATTACTGTGAGTTCAAGTCCAGTGTGGCCTACAAAGTGAGATCAAGGCCAGCCTGAACTGCATAGGGAAACATTGTCTCAAAAAAACAAAACAACACCAGCAAAATCTGCTATATGGTTCTTTCACAGTAAATGATGTCAAAGCTCAAAAGTTACAATTTAAATTTTACTGTGTTTCTTTTGAAATATATTCCAATATTTACTTCTATATATCTATTTCTTTCATAAAATTATATGAAAAACTAAGAATATTTGAACAAAGAAAATTACAAAAAGAATGAAAAGATAAGTATCCAATTATTTTGCATTTGAACAGATTTTAATTGACATTTCAGTAAAGATAAAGACAATGAGAAATTAGAATGTTTTCTCATAAGGAAATAAATTGTCCAAGAAAATTTATTGCTTTCATTGTTATAGTTTAAATGTCAAATAATGATATTCTATACAGAGATACGTTTTAAGCATTAGAAATATTTCTCTTCCTGGACTCCCACACTTAAAATTTTAACTATCAGAATCTTTACTGCCACCATTTTTAATAAAGTATTTTTCATGAAGTCTGTACTTTTTACTCTACAACACTTGCCAAATTCTTGATTCTAGACTTAATTGTTCAATTAAAGTTACTTTTTGTATTTCATATTTATAATCAGTTACTTCCTCTGATCAAGAAATTCATTTTTTAATCATCTTCTTCCAATGTAATAATTGTTTCTACAACTTGGTTTGTTTTCTTCAGAATTGAAACACTGTTCAAGATACACTGTTTTTACACATCCACTCAGGAACGTCCTGATGTAACACAATAAATCCATTCCTTTTCAGATATGGATCAATGTGTCAAGTGTCCAGAAGATCAGTATACAAATATGCAGAGAAATCAGTGTCTCCCCAAAGTTATGACATTTTTGTCCTATGAAGATACTCTGGGAGCTGCTTCAGCTTCTATAGCCGTTAGTTTATCTGTCCTCATGGCTCTGATTTTAGGACTTTTTATCCGAAACCGAGATACACCCATTGTGAGAGCAAACAATAGGGACCTCAGTTATATTCTCCTCATTTCCTTAATCCTCTGCTTCTTTTGCTCCCTGATATTTATTGGTCTGCCCAGTCCAGTTACTTGCATTCTGAGACAAACATTCTTTGGAGTTGTATTTTCTGTAGCTGTTTCTGCCATTTTAGCAAAGACTTTCATTGTGGTTGTGGCCTTCAGATCTACAAAACCAGGAAACTCAATGCAAATGTGGATGGTGACCCGATTGTCAAATGCTATAGTCTTCAGTGGCTCCCTCATTCAAGTGTGCATCTGCACAGTTTGGCTGATAACCTCTCCTCCCTTTCCAGACACTGACACAGTATCGGAGTTTGGCCAAATAATACTTCAGTGTAATGAGGGATCTACTGTTGCCTTCTACTGTGTTCTGGGCTATTTAGGATTTTTGGCATTTCTGAGCTTGGTTCTTGCTTTTCTGGCCAGGAGACTACCAGACACATTCAATGAGGCCAAAATGATCACATTTAGCATGCTGATCTTCTGTAGTGTGTGGATTTCATTTATACCTTCCTACCTGAGCACTAAAGGGAAAACCATGGTGGCTTTGGAAATTTTTGCCATCCTGTCTTCCAGTGCTGGATTATTGGGTTGCATATTTCTTCCCAAGTGTTATGTGATTCTTCTGAGTTTTTAAAACAATTCAAGGAAAAACTTACATGAACCAGTTGGTTCCATTAAAAAAGGAAGTAAAATTCAAGTGACGTGATTAATATGAAATAAAACCAAAACATGGAAATAAAAAGTCTAATGTATGTCATTTCAGAAATCTGTCTTCAAATGATGTCCCTTTCATGGTGGTTAGGCACTAGTTACAGTCAACATAAATGCAGTCAGAGGTTCAATACTAATGCTGACACTGATTTTAAGTGTGTCCACCAAACATTTTCTTGAATCACAACTTTCTTGTATTTAAACATCTTGTATCAGGTCTATGAAAGGATTATATTGAGATTAAGTAAAGTGATTTATTTCAGCATATCATGAGTGCTAGAAATATGCTTCCTATCTGTCTAACATTTATCACTGTCTTTTTTATATTAGAAATCAATTGTTCAAAAACTTCTGTAGTTCTCCTAAATATGTCAGCAGGACACCTTAGACCTAAACCATAACTAGTTGAAGAAGCTTTCCTGTATTAAATTTTTTCCATGTCACTGTCAAAATTTTTGTGTGCATACATATGAGCCATGTTTTTTGCTCTCATCTATTTCTATCTCTCTGCCAAAGCAAAGTCTTGAATACAGTATCTATGAAATATCTCAAAACCAGATTGGCAGACTTTTCTGTTTTTCAAAATTTTCTTAGCTACAAACACACACATTCTAGCATAACCTTGCCTGCATTCAAACTGGCTGCCTAGACCTTTGTATGAATTGCACTGGTCCTGCCAATTTAAAGAAAATTTAGGAGAAACTGACATCACTACTTTGTTGTGATCCATGTCATAATGATTTATATTTCTCCATTTATCCAGATACTCAATTTACTTGCATTGTACAGATGACAGCATGCAATTCCAAGAGACGTATGTTTAATTAAAAATGAAGCTATATTTTTGTGTCTACAGTTTCACTTATAATAAACCAATTAATATGTATTTGAAAAATATATACTGGCATATGATATCAGCTTCTCTCTTTGAGACCCAAGCACTAAAATATAAGAATAACCCTAACCAAAGGAATAGGTTTTTTCAAATATGTGTCCAAATAATTGGTATAAATTCAATTTTCTGAAAGTAATTTGTCAACATGAGGAGGTGATTACTCATCAAAAAATATATGAAACTAAAAATTAGTAAATTGAAATGTATTGTACATAGTTATAACATGCTGAAATCAGTGCATGGTTGGTAAAAATACCACATCCTGCAGCAGTCTTGTGAAAGGTAGCCAGATTTGTTTTATTATCTATGATATGTGAAATGTAAGTAGCGGAAGTTATTGAGAGAATTTTCAGTATATAACATCCTGTTTTTCCACCTTGTTTCAGAAACATCAATGCATGTAAATTCCCCTCTGTACATTTTCATAAGAATATTGGTCTCTTTTAAATTCTCTAACAAGATACTTTAGCTTAAACTTGGACTCAATAATTTCCTTGATGTGCATTTAAAATTGTATTCTTTCTCCAAATAATAGTATATGACTGAGTTTGTCTTGTTTCAATTTTATATAAACTGAATTGCATGGAATGTTCTGTGATTTGTTTACTTTCCTAAGAAAAGAAGAAAACTACCATTTATGTAACTTTGGTTGTGTCATGGGTACCCAGCTATCTGGATGTGTCTCTGTGGCCATTCCAGTATGAGATTTCCACTCGAATTAATAGACTCAGAAAATCAGATTGGTTTGCTCAGTGTGACTGGGCTTCATTTAATTTGTGGAGGGCAATGATAGAAAAAAAGTTGAAGGAAAGCTAAGCTTTTGTTTTTCTGTCAACACTGATATCCTTGGATACGGGATGACATAGTTCTAATTCTGTTAATGTCCTCTACACCATCAGATACCTTAATTCTCAGGTATATGCACTCAGACCAAATTCTACCCATAACTTTATTGGGTGTCTGGCTTGAAAATGGTAGATTATGGCACTGCTCAACCTCTGCTCATGATGTGATCATATTCCTTAAAACCAATCTGCTTTATTGATTTTTCTCTTTTGCTTTCTCTTTCTCTCTTTCTCTTTCTCTTTTCTTTCTCTTTCTCTTCTTTCTCTTTCTCTTCTTTCTCTGTTTCTTTCTCTTCTCTCTCTGTCCTGCTCTTTCTCTCCCACTCTCTCTCACTCTATCTTCCTTTTCATCTTTCTGTCTCCTTCCTTGTTTACCTCCCTCTCTTCTTCCTCCCTTCCCTCTCCCTCCTCTTTCTTCCTTCTCCCTCCACTTCTGTCTCCTCTCCTTGCCTCTCCATTCCTCTTCTCTTCTTTCTACTCCACTCTAGTCCTCTCTTCTCTTCTCTTCTCCTCTCCTCTCTAGTCCTCTCTTCTCTTTTCTTCTCTTCTCTTCTCTTCTCTTCTCTTCTCTTCTCTTCTCTTCTCCTCTCCTCTCTTCTCCTCCCCATCTCTTCTGTTTTATTTTAGACAATGCCTTCTTTGTTACACAATCTCCTCTTGAACTCTTGGAATCACGTGATCCTCCCATCTCAGTCTCAGCCCAATGCCAGGACTACAGGGCATCACCTCTCTGCTTGAGGTTAGCCAATTATAACCATGTTAAAAAAGGTTTTTAAATTACTTCTAAGAAGACAAATTACTGCTAAGAAGGTAAATATTACAGAGTCAGATGGAGAGAGAAAGAGAGAGAGAGAGAGAGAGAGAAACACTTGCTGGCCTACTTGAGATATAGGAAAGAATTATGAAATATGTTCTGTACCACTGCAATAGACACATGATGGTGGGAATTACCAACATGTAATTCCTATCTTTGATCCTGCCATGAGTCTACATTCTGGATATACTGAAGTGAAGGAGGAGACAATATACCTTTTCTTCAGGTTAGACATTTTCTCATGGGCAAAAACATAATAAATAATTATGTAAACTACATTATATATTAGGAGATAATGACTGATATGGAGAGAAAAATAAACAGAAAAATAGGCTAACAATTTCTTAGAAGCTGGGAAATGAAACTTGGAATAACCAAGGAAGGCTTCAGTGAGGAGTGAACTATCACAGACTGCAAAGCCCTGAATTGGAGAGCGAGGTCTATTTTTCCACAAGGTCACCAAAGCCTCGAGCGTGAGATGGGTCCACTGGCCTCTCCACTGCTTTGTTGTGCTGCAGTGCAGATCAGTGTGAGGGACAAGAATTTGAACATCTGAACTTCACAGACTCAAGTAACTTATCTAATCTAACAGTTTTGATTCCACATAATTTTGAAACTAATGACTTGTTCATTGAGTTACTAAATATTTATTGACTTAGTACCATGCCCAGTGAATATTTTAAGAGTTATGTTGCTGACCAAAACAGAACTGATGAGAGAAGGATAAACACATAATGCTGTCCTGTAATTAGTAGGTATATTAAGTTGTGTTTCTGCAGTCATATTGTCTTCTTCTGGCTCTAGCACGCTGTCCCATCATTTGTTCTTAAATTCTGGAATTCAATGTATTTATACTGAGATGACTTGACCTACTGGATACTAACACTGAAAAACAATATGGACATTCAAATAGGTTTTCACTGTACTGCATTATCTAGGTTAGAGATTCCATAAAGTATTACCTCTATCCTATTTTTTTGTTGGAAACTAATGTCAATGTGCTGAAATTACACATTTGTTTGTGGTAGAGGAATATGTGTGCTAATGTCAGGATTTTTCTATGACCATGAATTAATGCAACTGTGCTAAGTTCTTCCAAGTTGAGGTTTGTGTCAGTGGTGTGTCTGACAATTTTTGTTTAGGTCAAATAATAATGATTTATTAATTAGTGTAGTTAACATGGAAGGGGAAAATTGTGTTTCCAGTACGAGGTTCTGGGAGTTAAAGTCAGCACTACTGCTAATTTATTGGTCATTGTGGATGGCTCTAATGGTACCCAGTAATATTCCATCCTCAAAATACTAACGGTGCATGCCTGTCACAGTGTCTCTCAGGACTTCCTACCTAGGTAACAAAACTGTAACATCAAAACTTTAGTAGGACACTCACACCAATCATAGAAATGTTCTTATATAGATCTAAAATATTCTAATATGGGTATTACACAGTGAAATCAGGAATGTACAAGAAATTTCCCAATCTATGGAAACAATAAAAATAGTCCCTTTAGGATGAAAAATAGTTTCTAACACATGGGGTAATACAGTCATCAAAAGTGAGAAGTACATAGTCATATGGATGATACTTATCCCTTTCTACATTTGTGAACTTAACAGAACTGAGGTCAGAATAATCTTATTCTTAAATATCTTTAAGGAGGGAGATGGTATATATTTAACATTCCAGTGAAGCTTTAGTCTGTAATTGATTCTTTTGACATTTAAATCAATTTCTCATAAAGTAGAGAGACACACAGAACTGGACTTTCAAAGTGATCAGCAGAGTACAATTAAAGACCATGTAGGTTCTCTGAATCTTCAGAAGATGTATGAGGTTGTGTAGCACTGAGCCTGCTGAGACCGATATTTGACACATGTTTTAGTTAATATTTTGAGACAACAAACCCAAAGCCACATCATGAGTATATCCAGAAGGGGAAAAGACAAAACATGAAATTTTTATTCCTGAGTGTTAAATACACACTGTGTACTGTTCTTTATTAAGCATAATAAGTATTTGGAGTCTGAGGCTCCTTTAGAGGAACAGATGTGTGAGTAGTATAGAAAAAAGCAGAGTCAGAAAAACACAGGAGGATCCATGTCATCAAGGAAAAACTGGAGGTGAGTAGTACCTTGAAGAGAATGAGACATTTTGTCAAATAAAGTAAGAGTTTTTGGTCTTTTGCACTTCCTGATGGCTAACCGGTTTTGTTGATGTTCACTGTTTCATCATTTTCTCATTTTGTTGTTTTCTGGAGTGAAGAGAATTGACATGCTGCCAGGTGCCGTCCACGCTACACTTTATTCAACAGTGGAAATCCAGAGTTCCGTGCACAGCCACAGAACAAGTTCATATTCTAGATCTGTCACAGTTATACTTTATAAAGAGTAGCATTATCTTGATACTAAAGACAGATAAATATAAATAAGAACAACACAAAAGAACCTACAGTGCAAATCCCTTGAAGATTTCAATATGAATATTGATGAAAATATTAATCACATGGCAATGTATCATTAAGTCACTGTGAGAATGTAATATAGCCTGTTTTCCAGAGGCAAATTTTCCATGCACAACAACTGAATCTTTATGTTCTACTCTTGCCAGATTCTCTTGTAAATGAAAGCTTACAATAAACATAAATTCTTTCCCAGAGATCTGTCTCAGTGAAAGCTGTTATGAACTTCTAGATTCTGTAATGTACTCATCTGAATACTTGTGAATGGGAATAGTACTAACATGGGAATCAGGGATTAGATGGCTAAGAAATTTTATGCACATGTTGTTACCATACCCTCATTTGATTGAGTATGATCAGGCTTTAGACATAGCAGAGACACAAAATGGAAAAGTACTTATTTGTGAAACAAAGTGTTATGTGAAAGAGAAATAACTTCTGTGATAGCAAGTAATGAAATTTGGTTTATATAATGTAGCCAATAGTTACCTAATGCAATCTTCTTGAATATAAAATAGTTGTAGTCATTTACATGTTAAGGAAAGGTAAAGGGCTCTAAAATGAAATAACAAAGCAGAGTATCACAAAAGAGATTGAGACTGATGCATAAATAAATTAAGAATGAACTTTCTGGTGATGTGTGCCTCAGGGATAAGCACTTGTACAAGATGCCAGTGTATAGCAGAAGAGAAAGCAACACTTGACCCGGAACTATGACAATACTTCTAAAATTGTCCTTGTGTATTTTTAAAGGTACCCAAAATTCTTGCAACAATATGAATGAAGATTTGAGAATGAGGTTAAATAGAAATCCAAATTCAAGGCACAGTGATGAATACATTTTATTTCCAAGATTGCAAAATACTATGAGTCTTGCCGTTTGTGTTAATATTCAACACTTCTACAATTTTCACAAGTTTGCTAAAAGTGGAATATATAGAAAAGATAGGCAGGGTTAATTAATGAATCTAAGACCTGATAAAGACAGAGTCTAGGTATTAGAGATGAAAGCTAAATTTCCGTATCTGCTGTAACATAACTTTGTAGCAAAAGACTTAACTTACCCATAGGTTATAAGCCTTCAAGAAAAAGATAAGTTTTTTGATATCTCTGAATACTTTCTTCTACAATAATTTCCAATGAAATTTGAAATCTTAAAATAAGAATTTGATGTTGATATGCATTTGTAGAATTCTTGTGACTGTGAAAATAGTATACCCTTTATATTATGAAGGTGAAATATCTTTATCCATCAGTTGTGCAAAGGTATGATGTTTAATTTCCATATATTTATAACTTTTTTGATATTGATGATTTCTTGAGTCTTTATATTGTATTCAAATAAAGACGTGATATGACTTCATTTTTTTGTTTTTGGAAAGAATTTTTTTTCTCCTAATGTTTGACCTATTGTAGAAAGTATTCCATATATTTTTTGAGAAAAATATGTATTCTGCAGTTACTGAATGAAAAATTTTCAGAGTGTGTGTTAGGTTTTTTTGTTCAAGAGAAAAGCTTAAATATAAGTTTTCTTTGCACAATGTTTGTATAATAATGTGCCTAATAATGAAAGTAAAGTGTTCAAATCTTGCACTGCAATGTGTCTCCCCTTTTAGACCTTCAAGCTTTTGCATTATGTTTAGGTTTTCCAAAATTATGTGAATATACATTGATTATTGTAACATCTTCTTGATTCACATAACTTTTAATATTTGATACATTTTTCTATGATTTGAAATAAAACAATGACATCAAGTTTCCTCACTTAAATTTAAAATTGTATGGGAAATTTTAATGAGAATAGTTAAGGGATACAAAGAAATAAACAGTACTCAAAATGAAAATCAAAAAGTAAAAGTATGCTTGTGTGCAGAAGAAATGACCTCAAACACAAAAAAAAAAACAAAGACACTCTCAAACTCATGTAAGAACTAAAAAGTGGCATTGAAATAGTGACAAGATATAAAATTAACACATAGTTAGCCATTATCATAAGTTCTCAGCAAACCTTCAAGTACAAAAGCGTATTAAAAATAATTCTTTTACAAAGGGTACAATAATATCCAGAAACATTTAATCAAATGATGAAAGGTTTTACAATAAAGATTTTAATACATAAATGAATGAAAAGGCAATGAAAATATATTTTCCATTAATACATTGAAAGAATATATAGTTTTCCAATGTCGATATTATGCCAAATAATCTACAGAATCAATATAATTCCCATAAAAATATCAATGATTTTCTTCAGAGAAATAGAAATCACAGTCCTAAAATGTTTAATGAATCACAAAGCATTTCAAATAGTAAAAACAGTCTTCAGAAAAACTGCTAATTCTGGATATTACCTGACTTTTTAAATAGAGCAAAAAAACTGTAATAATTTAGTCTGCATGGGACTGGCATAAAAGCAAAAATAAAGAATGTAGATTTTTGAAGTACCCACACACATTTATATCTTTGAACGTTTTTACAAAGGAACAAATAGGATACCAAGAAAAAATGATAGTCTATTTAATAAATCAGTCATACATATGGTCAGCAAGGAAACTAGAGAATTATCTCTCAATGATTGCAAATATGAACTCCAAATTGATAGCAGACTTAAATATTAGGGTTAAATCTAGGAAACTACTACCAGAGTGCATTGAGAAAATAATTCAAAACATTGGCTTTAGCTAAGATTTTTTGGACATCACTCCAGAAACAGGAAAGCAAAGAAAACATTAACTTACAAAATTATATCAACTGTGTCTATGCATTACAAAAACAATAAACAACAGAGATTTGAGAAAACTTCCAAAATGGGAAGAAATAGTTACAAACAATGTATCTGTTGTGGATTTCATATATAAGAAAATTTAAAAAATGAATAATAAACATGTAAACATTTTTTTTCAAAACCCAGTTACACATTTTAAGTGGGCTGAAGATCTTACTAGACATTTTCTGAAGGAAATTTCCCAAATGATCAACATATATATGAAAATGATGTTCAAAATCTCTAACCATCATGGAAATACAAATTACAAATATGTCATTGTATCTTAAGAACAATATGGGTTGTCAGAAAATAAAACAATAAAAATGCAGACGAATTTGCAGAGAAAGGAATTCATATATTGTTGATAGAGATGTACATTAATATAAGTATTATAGACTCTCTATATGTACCATACTATGGATATTTTTTTTTCAAAACTGCAAACATAGCTTATGTGATTTCACAGTGCTGCTCCTTGCTATGTACGTGAAGAATATAATATCAAAAACATGAAGGAGATCTCGGCCTGGTCTATTTGGGATTGGGAACTTTGTGGAGACCGGCATCCCAACCTCACTGTTTGGGACCGGTTGACCCACCCTTCACCCCCAGGGAACCTCCAGGAGACCTGCATCTCGGCCTAGTCTGTTTGGTATTGGAAACTTTGCTGAGACTGGCATCTCAGCCTGACTGGGACCCGTAGGCCTGCCCTTCACCTGCAGGGAACCTCCCGGAGACCATCCTGGGACAAAGGACTGTGGCCTGGCCCGAGGTTCCATGGGCTCTGGTCCACCATGCCCAGCATCTGCCTTACAAATTGGGGAGCCAGGAGCCCACAGAGGGGAATTAGGACCCTGCCAGGTGAGTCCCGCTGCTCATGGAGATCTGGCGACCTGTGCTCCAGACAATTGAGCTTGGGCTAGCTACCAGGTACACTGGACCGAGTCCCAGAAGCTCCACAGCCTTAGTGCACCACACCCAGCAGCCTTCTCTCAGTTCGGGAGGCAGAGGCCGAGGCTGGGACTGAGGCCCGGTAAAACATACTGGACCTCTGGAACACAGGACAGCGGGCTGGCCCGAGGTTCTGTGGGCTCTGTTCCAACATACCCAGCATCCACCTTCCAATTTAGGGAGCCAAGAGCCCACAGAGGGGAGTTAGAACCCTGCGAGGTGAGTCCTGCTGCCCCAAGGCAGGCTAATGGAGAGCTGGCAACATTTGCTCCAGACAATTGAGCTTGGGCTAGCTACTGGGTACACTGGACTGAATCCCAGAATCTCCACAACCTTAGTGCATCATGCCCAGCAGCCTTCTCTCAGTTCCAGGGGGTGGAGGCTGAGATGGCAGCCTGACGACCCAGTGTGGGCTGGCATGGGGAGCTTAAAACCAGCACTCCTGGTGCTGAGATCATACTCATCCTTTAGGACATGGGACTGTGGCCTGAGTTTCTGTGGGCCCCAGTTCACGAGGCCCAGCTTCAACCTTTCAATTTAGGGAGCCAAGAGCCTGTGTCAGAGCCAAGGCTGCTCCAGGAACTGAGGGTGCAAGAGGTAATTCGTCAAACATCCAGAGGAAGCTTTGGAACACCACTCAAAGCAAGGAAATATAGAAAAATGACAAGAGGAAAGACCAAAAGGCAGGCTCAAAGCTGTAGTCCACCCCAAGAAAGCTTAGAAGCCATGTACATAGAAGAAAAAAGAAGACATGCACGTGAAATGTCTGAAATGATACCAAATCAAATAAAGATGCAACTAGGGAAAGCTATGGAGAAATTCAAATCAGAAATACTTGCCCAGGTAAAAGAAGAATTGATAAAAATAGTGAAAGAAATAGTGAATGCATCTGGTGAAGACACAGATAAAAAATTAGAGGAACAAAGCAAACAGATGGAATCCCTGAATGTACACTATAAGAAACAAACAGAATACATAAAGCAGATTCAAAGGGATATACAGGAAATCAAAAATGCTATTGAAAGCTGCCAAAACCACCTCAACAAAAGTGAAGATAGAATTTCAGACCTCGAATATGAGATTGCAGCCAGTGAATAGGAAAGACAATATCTTTTAAAAATAAAAAAAATCAGGAAATAACAATTCAACACCTGCAAGATGATGCAAAGAAAAATAACATGAGATTAATAGGGATAAATGAAAAAGAAGGGGACAGCCCAAATGATATCAAGAGAATATTTACAGAAGTAATAGCTGAAAACTTCCCAAACATGAGAAGAGAAACTGACATTTGGATAAGTGCAGCATATAGAAATCCAAATAGCCATAACCAAAATAAAACTACATCCAGACACATAATAATCACCATCCCAGAAATACAACATAAGAATAGAATACTAAAAACTGTTAGAGAGAAAAGACAGATCACCTATAAAGGAAAACCTATCAGAATCATGGCAGACTTCTCAACACAAACAATGAAGTCAAGAAGAGCATCGAGTGAAGTATTTCAGATCTTAAAGCAAAACCACTTCCAACCCAGACTAATGTACCCTGAAAAACTGTCCTTCAAAATGGAAGGAGAAATAACACACTTCCATGACAAAGAACAGTTGAAGAAGTTCATGAACACCAAACCAACCCTACAAAGAATACTGAAAGACATTCTAGATACACATGGGATAAAACCACCAAGCAAGGCAGACAATTAAACAGAATGGAAAGCTAAAGACACAACAGCAGAAAGATAACATGTCAACAATAAACCAATATATAACAGTTACAACCATTAATGTAATGGCCTCAACTCACCAATCTAAAGAAACAGACTGGTAGGATGTATCAGGAAACAACATCCAACCATATGCTGTCTACAAGAAACCCATCTAAACCAAGAGGACACTCATACACTGAAAGTCAAAGGATGGAAAACAGTACTTCATGCAACAGGAAACCAAAAAAAAAAGCATGAGTAGACATCCTGTTTGAGGACAATATGAATTTCAAACCAAGAATGATCCAAAGAGATAAAGAAGGTCACTAAATACTAGTTAGGGGAAAAACTTCAAAGGAAGAGATAACAATCTTAAATATATATGCACCAAATTCCAGAGCACCCAGCTATATAAAGCAAATACTAACAGAAATGAAAAATCAAATAAGCAAAATTACAATTATAACAGGAGACTTTAACACAACATTGACACAAAGGGACAGATCAACTAGACAGAAAATCAGCAAAGACATAACAGAACTGAATCAAACCTGTGAACAAATGGACTAGATAGATGTATACAGTGTGTTCCATCCAACCACATCTGAATATACCTTCTTCTCAGTAGTACATGGGACATTCTCTAAAATAGACCATATACTAGACCACAGAATATATTTAAGTACATGCAAAAGAATTGAAATTATCCCATGCATGTTATCAGATCATAGTGCCATGAAACTAGAAATTAATGATAAAAGAAATTGCAAAAAATCTACAAACACGTGGACACTGAGTAATACACTCTTGAGTATTACTTAAAGAAGAAATTAAACGATATCTACAAGTAAATGAAAATACAGACACAACTTACCAGATTTTGTGGGATGCAATGAAAGCAGTTCTCAGAGGAAAATTTATTGCATTGAGTTCCCACATCAGGAAGACAGAACGAACACAAATAAACAACCTGATGCTACAACTCAAACATCTAGAAAGAGAAGAGCAAGCCAAGCCAAAAGCCAAAAGAAGGGTGGAAATTATAAAGATCAGAGCAGAAATTAATGCAATAGAGACTAAGAAAACAGTACAAAGAATCAATGAAACAAAGAGTTGGTTTTTTGTAAGAATAAATAAAATTGATAAGCCCCTGGCCAACCTTATTAAAAAAAGGAAAGAAAAAACTCAAATTCATGCAATAAGGAATGAAAAAGGTGAATTACTACAGACTCAGTGGAAATACAGAAGATCATCAACACCTATTTTGAAAACCTCTACTCTCATAGGTTCGATAACACTGAAGAAATAGACAGATTCCTAGATACGTATGAACTACCAAAGCTGCATCAAGAAGATGTAAAACTGCTAAATAACCCAATTTCTATTACTGAAATTGAAAATGTAATTAAGTCCTTGCCTACAAAGAAGAGTCCAGGCCCAGATGGATTCACTGCAGAATTCTACAAGAAATTCAAAGAAGACTTAATTCCAACGCTCCTGAAACTCTTCAATGAAATTGAAAGGGAAGCAATTCTTCCTAAGTCATTCCTGGAAGCAAATAACACTCTAGTACCAAAACCAGAGAAAGACTCAACTAAAAAAGAGAACTATAGGCCAATCTCCCTAATGAACATAGATGCAAAAATTCTCAATAAAATATTAGCAAACAGCATGCAAAAAACATCAAGAATATTGTACACCATGATCAAGTGAGATTCATCCCAGGACTGCAGGGATGGTTCAACATATGGAAAACAATAAATGTAATTCACCATATCAATAGAGCCAAAAGGAAGAACCACATGATCATATCTATAGATGCAGAAAAAGCTTTTGATAAAGTCCAACACTCATTCATGATAAGAACTTTACAGAGAATTGGAATAGAATGTCTTTATCTCAATATGGTAGAGATCATCTATGATAAACCAACAGCCAGCATCATATTAAATGGTCAAAAACTGAAAGCCTTTACCTTAAATTCAGGCACAAGATAAGGATGTCCATTATCACCACTGCTATTAGACATAGTACTGGTATTACTAGCCAGAGCAATACGACAGGAAAGAGAAATAGAAGGAGTAAAGTTAGAAAAAAGGAAGTTAAATTATCATTATTTGCAGATGATACTTTACATAGAACCCCCAAAACTCAGTTGAAAGACTCCTCATTATAATAAATAAATTCTGCAATGTAGCTGGATACAAAGTCACTACTCAAAAATCAATAGCATTTCTATGCACTAACAACAAAAGTACTTAGAGAGAAATAAGAGAAGCTACACCCTTTACACTAGCATCCAAAAAAATAAAATACTTAGGAATTAATCTCACGATAGAAGTAAAATCGCTAAACAGTGAAAATTACAATACCATGAAAAAGTAAATCGAAGAGGACCTCAGAAAATGGAAAGACATACCCTGTTCATGGATAGGAAGAACAAACAATGTGAAAATGGTCATTCTCCCAAAATTACTGTACAGATTCAACGCAATCGCAATCAAAATACCACTAACATACCTCATAGATCTAGAGAAATCACTCCTAAAATTCATCTGGAACCAGAATAGACCTAGAATACCAAAGGCAATTCTAAGCAGCAAAGGCAAGGCATTTGAAAATGCCTTGAAATTATACTACAAAGCTACAGTAATAAAGTCAGCATGGTACTGGAATAAAAAGAGACCAGAGGATCACTGGAATAGATTGAAAGATAGAACCACAACCACAAACTCACTCAACCACCTTATCTTTGCTAAAGGGGCTAAACATGCTTGTTGGAAGAACAGCAGTCTCTTTAACAAATGGTGCTGGAAAAATTGGCTATCTATATGTAGAAGACTAAAACTAGACCCATGTGTATCACCATATACTAAACAAAAATCCAAATGCATCAAAATCTAAATATTAAAACAGAAACACTAAATCTGCTGGAAGACAAAGCAGGTAAAAATCTCAGAGATATAGTTGTAGGAAGAGAATTCATGAACAAGAACCAAACTACACGGGAAATACTTCCCAGAATCAATAACTGGGACAACATCTTATTAAAGAGTTTTTGCATGTCAAAAGAGATTTCCAGAAGAGTGAAAATAAAACCCAAAAATTGGGAAAAAATCTTCATGGATAGTTCCACAGACAAAGGACTTCTGTCTAGAAGTTATAAAGAATTTAAAAAAATCAAACCCTCGAAATTCAAAGACCCAATCCAAAAATGGGCATCTGAAATGAATACACAGTTCTCAGATGAAGAAATATGAATGGCAAATAAATACATGAAAAAATGTTCATTATATTAGTAATGAGAGAAATGCAAATTAAAACCACACTGAGATTTCATCTCACTCCAGAAAGAATGGCCAGGATAAAAAAAAAACTACCAACAACAAGTGTTGAAGAGACTGTGGGGAAAAAGGAACTCTTCTTCACTGTTGATGGGAGTGTAGACTGGTGCCACCACTGTGGAGGTCAGTCTGGAGATTCCTCAAAAAGCTGGGTTTGGAGGTCCCATTTGACCCAGCTAATCCACTTCTGGGCATATTCCCAGAAGAACTGAAAACATCATACAACAGTGATATATGTGCACCCATGTTTAGAGCAGTACAATTTGAAATAGCCAGATTCTGAAAAAAACTGAAGTGCCCATCAACTGAGGAATGGATAAAAAAGTTGTGGCATTTTTGTACAATGGAGTAGTACTCAGCTATAAAGAATGATAACATTGAGATATTTATAAATAAATGGACATGACTTGAGACCATTCTCTTAAGCGAAATAAACCAAACTCACAAGTGTAAATACCATATAGTCTCCCTAGTATGGGAGTTGATAAGAGTATATAGGATTTTATGGTAAGTTCATAGCTTTGAAAACTTTCAATGTTTTCAATCATCAGTTGGAATGGTTTTGTTCTGTTTTGTTTGACTATATCGTGTGTGATGTTATGAACAGCTGTTTTGAAGAAAACAAAACATTATGACAGCTATTCTGATTTAATATTGCCCTTCTTAGAAGTCCTACCATGCTTCTATTCTTCTACTACCATTGGTTCTATCTATCACATTGTGTCTTATTGGGATTTGAATATGTGTGATAGTTTAAACAAAATTTTTCTATCAAAAATGAGATATGATAGTACCCATTGATCATTTTCTGTTATTCGGTTCAGAAATCCCTGTAATTCTTTCACTCTTTGAATGGCTTTATACTATTTTGTTATGTTTGATATTACTGTATTTGAAACTATGCTCAACTATCGCAGAGAAAGAGATATTGTGATAGCTACTGTTGATGTCTGGTTGTCTTAATGTAAAGTACTGTGTTGCCTATGTTGTCCTCTTCTGATCTTCTCTGTACTGCCCTCTTTTGTTTTATTCTCTTTAAAATAAAATTAAAAAAAAAACATGAAGGAAACACCTGAGCTGCCATGATTATTGTAGCACTGTTCACAAAAGCTAGGATATGGAATTGATTTTAATGTTCATCTGTGGATAAAAGAATAGAGAGAGTGTGGTGTAGAGATACACACATATAATGGACAGCCTTAAAAATAATAAAATCTTGTGATTTGTGGAATGTGAACAGGACTGGAAAACATTATGTTTAAGTGATGACCAGAACAGAAAGCCAATCACCACACCATCACATATGAATACAATTTAAAAAAAAAATGTTGACCTCAAACAAGTAGTGTAGAGTAATGTCTATGAGGGTCTGCAAAATCTATGAAGAATGGAAAGCATAGTCATTAAATGCAAATGTTATATTAAGGTAATTAACAATAATCGATTATATAAATAAATTCCATTGGCTTTTATTTTGCATAGTACTTACATTTCATGAAGTCACAAAGAACACTGAGTTTTCAAATACTAAGCAATTTATGCAGGAAGAATAGAGGATTAAAATATGGTGAGGCTATAGTCACATTATTGTGAAACAATAAACATACAATTTATTCTACCATATTTATCTTTAAAGATATTATAGAAATAAATTCAGTTGTCTTTTATTTTGCATTAAAGAGATTAAAACAAAATATAACCAAAAGAACAAAGCAGATCAGAAGAAAACAATGTAGTCACATAGATTTCAGAGGAAGACAATAGGAAACCAACAGTGGCTACAGTAATGTCTCTTGTTTTCTTCTAAATAGTTGTCTATATCCTCATACACAATGAATTCATACAAAACAAAATAGTACAAAATTGATGAAAACAGAATAATGAAGGCAATACAGGCCTTCAAAACCAGACAATAAGAAAATCAACACTGGCTACTGCAATGTCTCTTCAAAATAGTTGTCCATACCTTCATGTACATTGAAATTAAATAATACAAAACAGAATAAAACCACTCTGAACAAAGAATAAAAGCATTACTGGATTTCACAACATGATGATATGGAATCAGCAATGGATACCATAATGCCTTTTTTCTTCAAAGTATCTGTTCTTTACATCATACATATTATAATCAATTCTTGTAAACTGTTTAGGAGAAGTTTCAGGCACGTGTAAGCCTCTACATGTATACCTATCCTTTCTGCATTAGATTGAAAAACAAAACAAAACAAAACAAATTATTAAAAAAAGAAGAAACAAAAAACACAAATAAATAACAATAGCAAAGGGCCCAAAACAATGATGATATTTAATTTTTTTAACTCTGTTAAGGATTTGTTTTGACATGCAAAACTTTTTAATAAGAAGAGGTCCCAATATCATCATTGATATTTTGAGGGCCCCAACCTTCAAAATAAGGTTGTAAGAACATAACTAAGGTTGTTATTTTACATAGTGATCTTCAAAAGAGTTCCTTACATTACCAAAGACAAACAAGCAAACTTGTTCCAATCATATGATGGTTAAATGTTTTGTTCCACGAACTTATAGAATTTGTAGCACAGCCATCTTAGCTAACCTAAGTGTGTTTTACAAATTTACATAATTTTTTCTTTTATCTTCCTTTTTCTTTGTCCTCCTTTTACCTGACATATTTTTTTTTCTCCTTTAAGCAGACACTTACCCTTTCACTGTATTTATTGAGGATTTTGTATGTTATGTACTTTTACCATTTCTTACATTAGAGAGACAATATGGTATACACCCATGTGGGTTTGATTTATTTCACTTATGGTCCCAAGTTGCATCCATTTACTTAAAATATCTCAATGTGATCATTCCTTATAACTGAGTAGTACTCCACTGTATGAAAGTACCACATCTTTTTTATCCATTCCTCAGTTGATGGGCATTTACGTTGTTTCAAAGATCTGGCTATTATGAACTGTGCTGCTATAAACATGTGTGCACATCATTGTGATATGACGTTTTATAAGCCCAGAAGTGGAATAGCTGGGTCAAATGGGACTTCCAATCCTAGCTTTCTGAGGAACTGCCAGAATGACCTCCACAGTGGTTGCACGAGTCTACACTTCCACCAACAGTGCAGAAAGGTTCATTTTCCCTTGAAGCTTAACCAGCATTTATTGTTGGTAGGGTTTTTTTTGTTGTTGTTGTTTTGTTTTGTTTTGTTTTTATCCTGGTAATTATTCCTAGATTGAGATGGAATCACAGTGTGGTTTCAATTTGCATTTTTCTAATGATCAATGATGCTGAACTTTTTTTTCATGTATCTATTTGCCATTTGTTATTCTTTATCTGAGAACTATGTATTCATCTCAGGTGCCCATTTTTGGATTTGGTCTTTGAATTTTGGGGGTTTGAGATTTTTTATTTCTTTATATGTTCTAGGCAGAATTCATTTGTCTGAGGGACAGTTGACTAAGTTTCTTCAATATTCATGAGGTTTTTTTTACTCTGTTGAGGATTTGTTTTGACATGCAAAACTTTTTAATAAGAAGAGGTCCCAATTATTGATTCTGGGAAATATTTCCTATGCAGTTTGATTTTGGTTCATGAATTCTCTGCCTACCCTTATATTTTCAAGATTTCTACCTGCTTTGTCTTTCAGAAGATTTAGTGTTTCTCTTTTAACATTCAGATCTTTTATTCAGTTTGACTGTTTAGCACATGGTGACAAGCATGTGTCTAGCTTTGGTTTTCAACACATGGAGAGCAAGTTTTTCCTGCACCACATATCAAAGAGGCTATTTTTCTTCCAGTAAACATGTGTGGTGGCTGAGTGTGTTGGTAGTTGTAGTTGTATCTTCTAATCTATTCCATTGATCTTCAGGGCTATTTTTATTCCATTACCATAATGATTTTATTACTGTAGCTTTGTAGGATAGCTTCAAGTCAGGGATTTTGATGCCTCCTTTCTTGCCTTTGTGGCTCAGAATTGCCTTTGTCACTCTAGGCCTTTTCTGGTTCCAGATGAATTTTAGGATTGACTTTTGTACATCTGTGAGGTATGCTACTGGTATATTGATTGGAATAGTATTAAATCTGTATAACAATTTTGGGATAATGTCCATTTTCACAAAATTTGTTCTTCCTATCCATGAACAAGAAATGTCTTTCATTTACTGAGATCCTCTTCAATTATTTTTTCAGAGTATTATAATTTTCCCTGAATAGATCATTTACTTCTTTTGTTAGATTGATTCCTAAGTATTTCATATTTTTGGATGCTTGTGTGAATGGTGTGTCTTCTCTTATTTCTCTCTCAGTAATTTTGTTGTTAGTATATAGGAATGCTATTGATTTTTGAGTGCTGACTTTGTATCCAGCTACATTGCTGAATTTAGTTACTATATGTAGGATTCTTTCAATGGAGTTTTTTCAGTCTTATATGTAGAGTATCATACTGTGTTCAAATAATGATAATTTAACTACTTCTTTTCTTATGCTTATTCCTTTTATTTCTCTCTCTTGTCTAATTGCTCTGGCTAGTATTTCTAGCACTATATTGAATAGGAGTGGTGATAATGGACATGCTTGTCTTGTTTCTGATTTTATAGTAAAGAGTTTCAGTTTTTGACCGTTTAGTATGATGCTTGTTGTTGGTTTGTCATAGATGGCTTTTATCAGATTGAGGTAAAGACAATCCATTCTGATTTTCTGTAGGATTCTTATCATTAATGAGTGTTGTATCTTAGCAAAGACTTCTTTTTGCATCTATAGAAATGAACATGTGATTCTTATCTTTGGCTCTATTGATACAGTGGATTATATTTATTGATTTGCATATGTTGAACCATCCCTGCATTCCTGGTTTGAAATGCTCTTGGTCGTGGTGTATAATCTTTTTGATGATTTGCTGCATTCTGTTTGCCACTATTTTATTGCGATTTTTTTGCCTTTATGTTCATTAGGGAGATTGGCCTGTAGTTCTCTATTTTGGTTGGGCCTTTCTCTGGTTTCAACATTACAGTAATACTTGCTTACAGGAATAAGGTAGGCAGAACTTTTTCCCTTTTAATTTCATTAAGGAATTTGAGAAGTATCAGCATTAAGTCCTCTTTGAATTTCTAGTAGAATTCTGCATTGAATCCATCAGGACCTGGGCTTTTTTTGTTGGTAATGTTTTAATTACATTTAAATTTCATTAATTGAAATTGGGTTACTCAGTAGGTTTACATCTTCTTGATCCTGCTTTGGTAATTCTTATGTTTCTAAGAATGTGTCTATTTCTTCTGGGTTATCAAACATATGAGCATATAGTTTTTCAAAGTATGTGTTGATGATCTTCTGTATTTCAACAGGGGCTCTAGTGATTCCTCTTTTCATATCTTATTACATGAATTTGGGTTTTTTTCCTTTTCAATAAGGTTGGTTAGGAGCTTATCACGTTTATTTATTCTTTCAAAGAACTAACTCATTCATTGATTCTTCACATTGTTTTCTTAGTCTCAATTGCATTGATTTCTGCTCTGATTTTTATAATTTCCTTCCTTCTTTTGGCTTTGTGTTTGACTTGACCTTCTCTTTCTAAGTGTTTGAGTTATAGCACCTAGTTGTTCATTTGTGTTCTTTCTGTTTTCCTGATGTAGGAATTCATCACAATAAATTTTCTCTGAGAACTGCTTTCATTGTATTCCACAGGTTCTGTTAAGTTGTATTCATTTATTCATTTGCTTGTAGATATTGTGTATAATTTCTTCTTTAATTTCCTCTGTGAACCACTGATTGCTCATGAGTGTATTATTCAATTTCCATGTGTTTGTGGGATTTTTGCAGTTTCTTTTATTATTAATTTCTAGTTTCATGGTGCTAGGATCCAGTAACATACAAGGGATAATTTCAATTTTTTGCATTTACTTAAGCATGTTCTATGGGCTAGTATAGGGTCTATTTTAGAGAATGTCCCATGTGCTGCTTAGAAAAATGTATATTCTGATATTGTTGGTTGGTGTGATTCAGTTCTGTTACTTCTTTGGCGATTTTCTGTCTATTTGATCCATCTCTTTGTGTCAATGTGGTGTTATGAACTCTCATTATAACTGTATTATTGCTTATTGGATACTTCCTTTCTGTTAATATTCATTTTGTATAGCTGCGTGCACCCAAATTTGGTGTATATATATATTTAAGATTGGCCTCTTGCTCTTGAAGTTTTCCCCTAGGTAGTGTATAGTGACTTTCTTGATCTCTTTTGAACATTCTTGGTTTGAAGTATATATTGTCTGCAAACAGAATAGCTACTCTTGCTTTTTGGGGGGTTCCTGTTGCATGAAGCACTATTTTTCATCCTTTGACTTTCACTCTATGAATTTCCTTTCAGGTTAGAAGGTTTTGTTGCTTGCAGAATATGGTTGGATGTTTTTTCTTGATCCATTCTGCCAGGCTGTTTCTTTCCATTGGTGAATTGAGGCCATTTACATTAATGGTTAGAACTGACATATAGACAGACAGGTAGATAGATAGATAGATAGATAGATAGATAGATAGACAGACAGATAGGCTTATTTTTGGATGTTATCTTTCGCTGTTAATTCTTTATATTTCCCCTCTGTTTAACCATTTGACTTGCTTAGTGTTTTTTTTCCTAACCTAACTGGAATGTCTTTCAGTATTCTTTGCATTGTTGGTTTGGTGGTTGTGAAGTGCTTCATCTTTTCTTTATTGTGAAACTATCTTATTTCTCCATCCATTTTGAAGGATAGTTTTTCAGGGTTCATCAGTCTGGGTTGGAAGTAATTTTCCTTCAGGATCTGAAATACTTCACTCCATGCTCTTCTTGATCTCATTGTTTGTGTTGAGAAGTCCACTGTGATTCTGATAGGCTTTCCTTTATAGGTGATCTGTCTCTTCTCTATAACAGCTTTTAATTTTCTGTGCTTATGTTGGATTTCTGGAATGTTGATTCTTATATGTCTGTGTGTAGTTTTGTTTTGGCTATGGCTATTTGTAGTTCTATATGCTTCCCTGATCCATATGTCAAATTCCATTCTCATGTTTTGTTTATGTTACTCTCATTATTTTTTCATTTTGTTGTTTTCTGGAGTGAAGAGAATTGACATGCTGCCAGGTGCCGTCCACTCTTATTTAAGAAAGGAAATCCAGAGTTCAGTGCACAGACATAGAACAAGTTCATATTGTAGATCTTTCGCAGTACAACTTTATAAAGAATAGCTTTATCTTGATACTAAAGCCAGATAAATATAAATAAGAACAACATAGAAGAAACTACAATGCAACATCCTTGATGATTGCATTATGAACATTGATGAAAACTGTAATCACATGCCAAAGTATCATTAAGTCACTGTGAAAATGTAATATAGACTTGTTTTCCTAAAGTCAAATTTTCCCTAGGAAAGAACTGAATCTTTAAGTTCTACTCTTGCCAGATCCCTCTTGTAAATGAACAGCTTGCAAGAAACATAAATTCTTTCCATGAGATCTGCCTCAGGGAAAGCTTTTCTGAACTTCTAAATTCTATAAGGGACGTACTTGTCAATAGGAATAGTTCTATGATGGGAATCAGGGATTAGGTGACCAAGAATTTTTATGCACCTGCTGTTACCATACAATCATTTGGTTGAGTATGACCGGGCTTAAACATAGCAGAGACACAAGAGGGAAAAATACTTATTTATGGAACAAAGTATTGAATAAAGTTTTCCACCAATCATGCTCATCAGTTTCAAGTGTTACATGAAAGAGAAATGAATTCTGTAATAGCAAATACTGAAATTTGGGTTTGTACATTACAGCCAATTGTTGCCTAATGCAATCTGCTAGTCATTTAGACTCTATACCAAGCTAAATGGCTCCAAAAACTCAATCAGAGAAGCAGAGTATCACAGCAGACTTTAGAACTGAGGCAGAAATAAACATCCCTACAATGACCTTACTGGTGATGTGTGCCTCAGGGAAAGACACTTTACAAGATGCCAGTGTATAGAAGAAAGAGAATGCAACACTTGGCCAGGATCTATGAGAATATTTCTAAAGTTGTGTTGGTGTATTTTTAAAGCTACCAAAAAATCTCAGAGCAAAAGGAATGGGGATTTGAGAATGCAGTTAACTAAAAATCCAAATTCAAAGCACAGTGATGAATATATTTTATCTTCATTATTTCAAAATACTATCAGTTTAACAGGAGGTAAATATCCAATGTATATTAATATTGAACCCTTTGACAATTTTCCCAAGTTTGCTTAAAGTGAAATGTATAGCAAAGAAAGGCAGGGTTAATTAAATGAATCTAAGGCATGACAGACAGCGTCTAGGTATTATAGAGAAAAGCTAACTTTCCATATTTGCTGTTACATATTTTTGTATCAAAAAGCTTAACTGACCCATAGATTACACATAATTAGCAGTTTTCATAAGTTCTCAGCAAACTTTGAAGAACAAATGCATATTAAAAATATTTTGCCAAAGGTATCAAAATATCCACAAATATATTTAATCAAGTGATGAATGAGTTTTATAATAAAAATTTTAAGATATAAATAAATGAAAAATAACTTAATGGAAATGAATTTTACATTAATAGATTGAAAGAATAAATATTTCAATGTCAATATTATGTACAGCAATCTATTGAAGGAATACAACTACCAAAAAGTAATGATTTTCTTTAGAGAAATAGAGTTCACAGTTCTAAAATTTTTGTTTAATCACAAAGCACTTCAAAACAGAACAAAACAAACTCTTCCACAGAAATGATAATCCTGGATATGACCTGACTTTAAAATATACCAAAAACTGTAACAATTTAATCAGCGTGACACTGGCATAAAATGGAAGAAAATGAATGCAGGTTTCTGAAATAACCTCACACATTTTTATCTTTCATAATTTTTTACAAAGGAACATAAACAATACTATGGAAAAAGGATAGTGTCTTTAATAAATGGTAGTGGAATAATCAGTTATACATATGTTCGATAATGAAACTAGAGTTCTATCTCTCCCTGATTGCAAATACCACCTCCACACAGATGAAAGACTAAAATACTAGGGTTGAAACTAGGAATGTGCTAGAAGAATTAATTGAGGAAATAATTCAAAACATTGGCTTGAGCTAAGATTTTTTGGACATAACTCCAGGAACAGGAAACCAAAGAAAACATTAACTTACAGAATTATATCAATGGTCTGTGTGCATTACATAAAACAATGAACAATCAACAGAGCTGAAAGAAAACACCCAAAATTGGAAGAAATAGTTATAAACTATGTATATGATGTCGATTTGATATATAAGAAAATAAAAATATTGAGTACTATACTGATAAACATTTTTTCAAAACCCAGTAACTCATTTTAAGTGGACTGAAGATGTGACTAGACATTTTCTGAAAGAAATTTTCCAAATCGTCAACAGATATATGGAAAAATATTCAACATCTCTAGCCATCAAGGGAATACAAATTAGAAACATGGTAATGGATCTTAAGCTAGGAAAAAGGTGTGTTGTCAGAAAACAAAGCAATAAAAATGCAGACAAATTTTCAGGGAAAGGAATTCATATATTGTTAATAGAGTTGTAAATTAATATAAATATTATGACTATCTATATGTAACTTACTATGGATGTTTTGTAAAAAACTGAAAATGTAGTTCATGTGATTTCATGGTCCTGCTCCTTGCTATGTATCTGAAGAATATAATATCAAAAATATTAAAGAAACACCTGAGCTGTCATGTTTAGTGTAGCAGTTCATTATAGCTAGGACAAGGAATTGATTTAAATATTCATCTGTATATGAAAGAATAGAGAGACTGTGGTGCAGAGATACACAAATACAATGGAAAGCCATGAAAATAAAATCTTGTTATCTGTGCAATATGAACAGGACTGGAAAACATTATGTTAAGTGAAGACTAGAACAGAAAGACAATCACCACACCACCATGAGTATATACAATTCAAAAAATAGTTGATCTCAAAGAAATAGTTCAGAGTAATGGCTACAAGAGACTCCAAAAACTTTGAAGAATGAAAAGTTTGGTTATTGAGTGCAAATATTTTAGAAAAGTAATTAACAAAATTTATTAATATAAATAAATTCTGTTAGATCTTATCATGCATGGTACTTACATTTCATGAATGGCACAGAAAGCTGACTTTTCAAATAGTAAATAATTTATGCCAGGAAGTGTACAGCATTACAATACTGTGTGCCTGTGGTCACATTGTTATGAACCAATTAACACATACTTTGTTCTAACATATTCATCTTTAAAGGTATTATATAATTGGTGTTTTCATTTAGAATATAAATTAGACTCACATTTTGACCCATTTGTATGATGACAAAAGTCACATTCAGTTTCAAAATATGTTAGTTTTTCTTAAAATTTTGCTAATGTCTCTTTGATCTAAGATAAAAAAAAATTAAACAGCAGCTTCTTTTTTTTAGAATATATTTATTGAGAAAGCTTCTGTCTGAAGAGAGACAGAAGCGGTCCTGAGAGGGTTGCCCAAACAACAGCTTCTTAAGCCAAAGTTTTAACCATTATTTTAAAATATACTAATATTTATTTTGTAAAGCAGTTATTAATTTTGTTTCAAGACTCACTGTTGGATTATGTGTAGTGATGTGTGATGCTAACAATGATTGTAATGTTTGTGTATATGCTTAGTCTACACTTAAAGCAGGTTCTTTGAAGTGTTGCTAAGTAACTGTATTTTCCACATTCACTGTATTGCAAAGCACAAAACTTGTTGAATTAATTTTGTCTGCATTCAATTGGAATTTTTATAGTTGATTCCTATTTTTAATTCATATAAAGTTGTATACAGATAGAGATTCCATTGAACATTGTGACGTCATTCATCTGTTTCAACAGTCGTATGTATAATTTGTTTTCCCCAATGTTGGCCATGTTTTGCCACTTGCAATACTGTAGCCATACCAAAAGCTACTATCTATATCACCCAAGTAAATGAGATAGCCCTTCCATTGTTCTCTCTTGCTTCAGCTTCAGTCACTTTTCATCTCTTTTCAACTTATTCTTCATGATTTCTTTAAGAAGGCTGACAATGAATTAATGAAAATACATTGTAGTTACTTTAGAAGATTAAATGGACCCTAAAGTTTAACAATTGAAGCATTCCATATCATGTTTTATATTTGACAAAACAATGCATATATGTATTTTAAAAGCAAACGATAAATACTTTGATAAATGTATGAAGCAAATATCTTGTTGACCATGATATCCACTCCCCCAATGCCTTTTCAGAGTGACTATGGCTATTAGATGTTATATAGGTTTTCAGATATCTTTATATATACTATATGTAGCTATGCCAAATACATACAAATTGTATTGTGTATAATATAAGTAGCTTTATGGATACTATACATCATATGAAAGTCATATCTGCCATGAATATATTTATATACTATATCTACAGTTTTATTCTATTATAAACATTATCTATATACTCAAACATTTTTAAAATATAAAATTAGTTTGGAAATTGTTTTAACATTTTATTCTCTATATGTAAATGTTGCTTCATTTTATTATAATAATTTAATATCACCTTAAATTACAAAATATTTCCAGTAAATAATAAAAGCCTCCAGATAGTTCTGGGTCAAAGCACAGAGCAATACCAGACAGAATTTTCAGAGTGGCATGAAAGTAAAGGATTGCCAAAATGTGTTTGAGGATATTGAGAGGTGTTATATGAATCTGAAGAACTGGGGAATCAACTTTGTTTAGTGTAAAAAAACTAGATGAGCATGAAAATGATGGCAATCTTAACTTTATGAAATCCTAAATATGGTCAAGAATATGTAATATAATATCATATGTGTAATTATATATAATAGTACATTATTTAACTGTGACTATTTATAAATTCAAACATTATAAATATTTTTTGTAATATATATATATATATATATATATATATTTTTTTTTTTATTTGAAAGAGAATAAAACAAAAGGGGGCAGTACAGAGCAGATCAGAACAGGATAACATAGGCAACACAGTACTTTACATTAAGACAACTGGACATCAACAGTATCTAACACCATATCTCTTACTCTGCTATAGTTGAGCATAGTTTCAAATGCAATAATATCAAACATAACACAATAGTATAAAGCCATGCATAGAGTGAAAGAATTACAGGGCTTTCTGAACCGAATAACAGAAAATGATCAATGGGTACTATAATATCTCATTTTTGATAAAAAAGAAAAAAAATTGTTTGAACTATCACACATATTCAAATTCCAATAAGACACAATGTGGTAGATAGAACCAATGGTAGTAGAACAAAAAAAATTGATTATTAATTTAAAAATTATAGTGATGAGTAGACAATTGGAATTCTCAATATGTGTGAGACAGATACAGAGTGATGTTCTTTGATTTAATATTGTGGAATTAATAGAAATGTTATGATACTTAGAAGAATCAAAGATGTATATAGAGAACAAACTGCATTTGGAAGTTATTAACAGTAGAAACATGGAACTAAAATAGATGAATTAACATCTAAAGTACTGAATGTGTTGTATAGGCCTAGGATCAGAAGTAGGCAACATATGGCACTTTTTAATTATAATCCTGTTAGAAGAATTTTTTAAAATAATGTACATGCATATACATAGTGTGAAAATCTAGGTGTCAATCTCAGCAGTATTTTAAGAAAAATGATTAAACATTTTATTTATCCACTTTCTGCAGCGATAACTAAAAACTTGAGCTGAGTAGTATATGAAAAAAAAATTGTTTGTTTAGCTCATGGTTTTAGAGGCACAAGTTGCAAATCAAATGATGCCATCAGACTTGTCTCTGACAAGGGCTCTCTGCTGCCTGGCAGTATAGTAAATGACACTGTGTTGGAGCACATGTGAAAGGGTGAGCATAGTTGCATGGTATGATGGATAGTAAGAAGAACTGGAAAGCCAAACTCATTCATTTATACAACTACATACTCTTGTAGGACCTATGGAGGGTCTATCAAAGCTATTTTTTCTTTCCATTACAGTTTATTTTTTTAAATTAAGATTATTGGTATATTTTAGATATATATAATAATCATATTAATAATAGCAAATTTGTGCCTGTACAAGATATAGTTTGATGGCTCATTTCACAGGCCTCTCTTCTTCCTCCAATCTCTCTTCCTCTCCATATTTACAAAGATTTGTTTCCATTTTATCCTTTGAAAACATGTTTTCTTATCTTCCATTTGTTCCTTTTCTCATTCTTCCACTTAAGCCTCTCTTTCCTTTGACAATTTGCTTCCTGTTTCATAACATATATTGCACATTTTGATCTTTATTTACTCGTTTATGTTCTTACATCAGAGAGACAATGTAATGTTTACACAAGTGAATCTTCTTTAATTTCCCATGAGATACTGTCTCAAGTTGCATCCATTTACCTAGAAATGTCTTAAATTTATCCTTCTATGTTGCAGAGTGATCCTCCAATGTATAAAAAACACACATCTCCTTTATAAATTCCTCAGTTGATGGGCATTTGAGTTGTTTCCAAGATTATCTATTACAAAATTAGCTGTTATAAACAGGATGTGGTATTTTTAATTTTTCTGGGAAGATGCCTAAGAAGAGCTGGGTGACATGGGACCTCTAGTCCTAGTTTTCTGTCAATTATTCATTCTGATTTGTAATCTGCAATTGTCAGTGAAGACAAGGATTTTCAGAAAAGTTAGACCACTTTTGAAAGTCAGAGTTTGTGTGTACTGAGGCCCAGTGGTTACCACCTGCTTGCTAGTCAGTCATGCTCCCTTAAGATTTTTAATCCACAGTGAGAAGGTATGGAGAGGATTAATATCCTGATATATCTGATTCTTTGTACTCTATCTCATGTCCATCAATGGCCCCTTTTTTAGAGAGTATTTTCAGTACTTTAGCTGCATGCTTTAATGTTGTGGTGCAAGTGAAGCAAGACTCCTAGAGATCAGCAACTGGGCTGCCCTCTAAGAGCTGTTAGTGAAGTCATTTAGTGCTTCTGATCTTTAGGGTCTTTAAAAGCTCAGTAAAGGTGAGTAACATTGATTTATTTTACACACTGGGAATTTTGGTAAAATGAGATGAAAAAGAACTTTGAAAATTCTAATATCCTGTTTATTAATGGTATAATGTCTTATTAAAAGATCTTCTGATGAAGTTATTCACACATTCACATTGTAAGAATCTGCTCTCTATCTCAAATTGTGCTTTTTTTCTAATTTACAACATTTAGGAGATAAGACTCAATTGTACTTTTCCTCTTCTGCATTTTCACCCATAGATTCTTCCATTCTCATCTTTCCAGTTTCATCTGTTATTTCTTTTTTATTCTTGAGACAGACCCAGGGAAATACAGGGTCAGGAAACTGTACCTCTCTTGTTTCTCCTCTGCTCTAGCTCATCCTCTTTCTCTGTCTAGCAGCAGAAAAGATGGATCTGAATGTCCTTTAGGGAACAAAAAGAAGCTCTGAACACTTACCTCAACAGTGCTCTGTCACAACAACAAGAAGTTGTGTGAAAATTCGCCAAGAAGGTTCTTACCTTAGAGAGAAAGTTGTGCTGTCCACTCACTGCCACTGATTGTCAACCACCTGGTCACTTAATCCAATATAACACTTTTCCCTTTCAGGTTCTGTGTAGCAAATGAATTTCTTTGGAATAAATACAATCAAAAAAGATGAAAACTGCTATTTCGCTCTGGAACAGACTTTAAAAATAATTGTTGTGAAAAGAAAAGCATCATGATCAAAGCTACTTGTATAAATGAACTTTGAAGGTATAAGCTCATCAGAAAATGTCTATTACATATTTACTGTGGTAAATATACATAGCAAAAATAAACTAAAAGAAATAACCTAAATGTAGGATTTTGGTAATTATTCATTGTTGATATATTGTTTTTGGTAGTCAATCACTTGTATATTCCTGCTATAAAGCAATATCCATCCTAATTTAGAGATAAGGTACAATAATTTGTTGCTCTGTTTGATATAATGTGGTCAAACAACCATCTCCCAATCTTACATATTCTGCTGCCAAACTAATAGAACTCCGTCTGGAAATCAACATTTCATTATGTTCTCCTTGTAATGAAGATTCAGTGAGGAAGATACTGACTTACAAAGATAGTGGGACTAGTATTTGTATCAATATATTCATTGAACAAACAACAACATGAGTCAAATAAGTATAAGAAAAAGATGGAATTTGTGAAATATGTTACGCTAGTAGCAGGGTGTCTACTTAAATTACCTGTCCTTCTCTGTGTTGACAAGCACAAGATGAGGACCCATTTCTAAGCCATATTTTAGTCTTGATGTCCAGGTCATAGTGTTAGCAGAAAAGATTTAGCAACTTGATTGAAAATGTCAGTATTTTTCCTATCATATGGAATCACACATTAATAATTCATACATTAATAGAAGCTTTAGCATCCCTTGTACATATATCACGTCTTATAATCTGGGGCTCTAAATAATTCCACAGTCAATAAACATAAACAGCAACTTTCTTGGATTTAAAATGTAAATTTTAGATTTTAGACACCAGTGCCAATATGCACTGGTATCATATACTGTTGTGGGTAGTCAACTCTCTTCTATATCTTCTCTAAAGGCATTACTAATCACAATTTAGAGATAATGCAAAATAATTTTGCATTAGTATATGGAACATATTTTCTATATATAATTGAAATATGACTCTATCATCTGATGTTAGTATGCCAAAGTCAGAAATTATAAATTATGTTTTTTCTTGATTGACTCCAATGAAACCTATGTATTAGTGCTTAAAATCATACAAATCACTATGCAAAGATGATTAAATTTCTTGTAATTATGCAACATAAGACTTTGAAATTTATTTTTAAAAAGTCTACTTTTTAAACTTGATGAAGAAATTATAGCTCAGTAAAAAAATATACTCTCCTAATGTCATGTAGTTTTTGCTAAGACAAGGAACACAACAAAATCATTTGCCTTGTATTTCTGAGTTACTTCCAAATTTTTTATGCACTTTTTCCTCCATTGGAATAGTGAAGGACAGGAAAAACATTGCACTTTAGCAGAATTTTGTTTCAAATAAACTATAATGTCCCAATACTAATTACCAATCCAAAATTTTATATTTTTACCCTTACTAACTGCTTGCATACAATATGTGCAATATGACATTTTTTTTGAAAAACAAAGTGCATAACATCACTTATTCCAGAGTCAGTTCATATACAGAAAATGTTGATGTATAAATTTTGATTCTCTATTTCAAGAATTACAAATGACCCATTATTTTTGCATGCAATTTATAGAAAATATTCATGTACCTGCAATATTTTCTGATCAAAAATTTAAAAGCTGTGATATTTAACTGTAAGATAAAGAGCACAGTTTATTGATAAAACATAAAACAAACTCAGTTCTGTATGACAACATAATTACCAATAATTTGGGATTATTTTTACTATCTACTCTTCTATTGGCAGAAGCACCAGGGTTTGTATCCTCAAATAAATAATAGGAAATTCACATTTTATAGTTTTATAGATTAGCAAAGATAGATTCAAGTTAATTCAGACTCACATACCCACCGAGAAACTAATATGTTTGCAATGACTCTTGACAAGTCAAACCCTCTCTCCTCTTCCTTCTATACCTTAATTTTGTCTGTGTGCTTGAACGAAAGTCCAAGATTCATGCTTGTATCACAAAGAGATGACTTTCCTGATGTTAGTGGTACAAAAGAAAGAACTCAAAACAGCCAACAAGATGTATAATACTAATCATGAAAAAATTTGTCAGAGGGCACTGAAACTTGGTAAGGGTGTTGTAGCAAATGAGGTTTCTTGCTTGCCGAACAGTATGGAATTAATGGGGAAAAATGTGACACATACAGACACCCTTTGTAGCATAAGAGAAATCATGGGTAGCATACAGGACTTGATGGAATCAGACGTTCAAAATCCATCAAATCCATGAGTCCATAAATCCATAAAAATCCATTTATCCATGAGTGATAAAACAGAAAGTGAGAAGCAGAATGGAGGAGCCAACTACAGATCAGAAGAAGCCCCAATGAGAGAAGCACCTTTTCTCTGTAAAGATAAAAAAAGGCCCAAACAGTCCATCTTCCTGCAGTAAGATTCAAACAATACTAACAGAATCTTATTTGTAGTTTTTTTGTATTTTCCACTCTTATTTAGAGTAATTCTCAAACTTTACTGGGGATGACAACCACTTAGGTCACTGAGACACAGATTAGTGGGCCTTGTTTCCCAACTTTACAGTTCATTACACCTTATATTGAACAAAGAATATTCTAAGGCTGCTGATGTTGGTGGTCTGGAGGCCACACTTCAAGAACCACTGGCTTATTCTATTCTTTATATGAAGCCTGACTGGGGAACTTGGATGTGTGCTTTTTCTTAAGTCTCTTGTTAAAAGGAAACTTTTAAAACTATTTCAATTTTTTTCAAGGCATTTTGATTCTAGTTTTTCTCTCTTTTTATGCCTTCCCATTTCCCTGTACTTCTATTAGCATTCTTGCTCATGTCAGTGTCACATTTTTCAACCTGTTTAGATTAGATAGAACACTGACAATCATACAGTAGTTTCTCCCTGCTTCAAACATACTCTTTACAAAATAAGCGAGTTCAACAGAAATGAAATGACTTGCTCTAGTGAGGTGGAGTGTTACACAAAGACAGAAATAGCAGTCTGGTAGATTTCCCTACTGTTAGATCAGCAAGTGTTTCTATATGACTCCATTTCCAACCTCTTTTTCCATCTGTTTTATTGAATATCTCCTCATTTTTCATTTTATTGAACACTTTTTACTTTCCCATCCATTAACTGTATGAAATTTATCAACTGTACTGATAATAAATCAATATAATGAAAAGAGGAATTGCAAATCTTATATACATTGGTGAAGACTCAGAAAAAATCATATTTTTTCCTTTCTGTATCTTTTTCTGCCTTATTATGGTTTGTGTTCTGATGTGCCCTGCCCCCAAGCCTCATGCAATTATGGATGCAGGTGAATCTAGCATTTAATAATGGTTCATTCTCTAGCACAGAAACTGGTAGTGTATGTGCTGTACCCAACTAGGGGTGGTGCAGACATATTGTGTCATGGCATGAAAGGGTGCAGTTTACTCTCTTTTGTCTTTTTCTCTCTTGCTGTTTGCAGTGGCCTGGAACAACTGCCCATCAAACATGTCATCCTCCCTTGGAGCCAGCTGAGTATGCACTGAACCCGCCACACTGTAAGAGATAAACCTATCTTTTAATTTGGGGCATGAGGTATTTTGTTTCAGTAATGAGAGAAAAGTAACTGACACATGCCTGCTCTCTCTTCTCTGTATCTTGTCACAGAAATGCTCAAATTGGTAAGATTTTAGAGAAAATCCGTTTCGAAAGATAAAAATTTGATCTTTTTAAAAATAAATTCCTACTATGAATGATCTAGAATATGAACTTATTCTGTGGTTGGGCACTAAAAATAGAATTTCCCTTTTTATATAAGGTGCATAGTGGAGGGTACCTAGCATCATGTCGATTTCATTCACTCCAGAAAACAAAAAGATGAGTAAATGATGAAACATAAGTATCAGCACAAAGCTTAGTTATGAGGAAATACAAGAGGCCAAAAGCATTGTTTAATTTATTTGCCAAAATGTCTCATTTTATTCAAGGTGTAACTCACCTCCAATTTTTCCTTGAGGATATCAATCCTTCTGTTTTTGAGCAATTGTGCTTCAATCTATACTACTCATATATCTGTTCACCTAAAGGAGACTCAGAATTCAAATCCTTATTACACTTAGCATATAGCTGTACACAGAGAGTGTGCTTTTGTGGCTCAGAAATGAGAATTTCATGTTTTGTCCTCTGGCCTTCTCATTCATTTGCATCTCTTGCACATTCTCATATTGTGGATTGTGTCTCTTTTATCAAAGTTTTTAACAAGTTTCTCACATATTGGTCTCACCTTGCTCAGCTCTACTCAACTTCACAAGATTCGGAAGCTTCAGAGAACCTGCAGGGCCTGTAATTCTACTATGGTGATCGGCTTGAAAAGTTCAGTCCTGCATGGCTATCTACTTTTGATGAAATAGATTTAAATTCTGAAGAAGCAATTAGACGGTAGTGCCTCTATAAAATGTTAAATATGTACCATCTCTCTCCTTAAAGATATTTAAGAATAAGATTAATCTGACCTCAGGTGTGTTAAGCTCACAAATGTAGAAAGAAAGAAGTATATGACTCTTATCTATATGACTTGTTAACTGCCCACTTTTGATGATTCAGAGAATCCATGTTTTAGAAACTATTTATGATCCTAAAGGGACTTTTCTTTTATTTCCTTAGATTGGGAAATTTCTTATTCATTTCTATTTTCATCCTATTATAGACATATTAGAATATTTTAGAAAAAAGTAAGTTGCTATGATTGATTTGAATGTCCTCCCAAACCCTGTTTGCTAAAGTTTTGTTCCCCAGGAGGGCAGTACTATTAAATGCTCCCGACTTGTAAGAGCTGTGGTTTAGTGCAGGTTCATAGGCGTTGTGACTGAGTCACTGAGACTCTCTCTGCTTCCTGGTTTCTATCATGCAGTGTCATCCTCATCAGAGACCCAAATAACAAGCCTGGTTGAAGTTCTACTTGAGGCTTCAGATCCATGAGAAAAATAAGGCATCTCTTTAGTCTGTGTGTGGCCTTTTTCAGGGATTTTGTTATAGCCATGGAAAGAGAAATAATTTATATGTATTAGCAAATAGGATTTGACTAGTAATAAGAGAGGATCTATGATGTGAATTAATGATATGAATCAGTACCTAATTATAATTTTCAAAGTTTTACTGATCATCAATCCAGAATCATCAATGTAAATAATTTTCAATTTGTAATTAGCTATTTATTGGTAATTAAATATTCACTTTTCAAAATAGATGTGTATGTTCTCATTTTATCTGTTGTACTGAAAAACACACCACTTTACCAAATCAATGGGTTTCACTGTATATTTCCCTGTGTATACATATTACGCACCAATTGTATCCTCCCACTGTTCTGCTTTCACTCTTACCTCACCTGGTCATCTTCAGAGACGCTTGCTACTCCTTACTGTTCTGTCTTCTCTGGTGCTAACATTATTGTTAACAACAGTTCCGTTACTAGTCAAACTAATGAAAATAAATTTATAACTTCTTTCTCCTCTAGTATTCTTCCTTTTTAATGGGGAACCAGTTGTAAAAGACAACATTTTCCTCATGCCTAAAGAACTTTTATGACATCTTCTAAGGCAACTTGACTAGCATCAAACTCTTCTCACATGCATTTTCCTGATATAAACATTAGAGCTGAAAACCAGAGCAGCAATTAAAGCAATTGAAACTAAGAAAACAATCCAAACAACAAATTATTCAAAAAGTTGGTTCTTTGAAAGAATAAACAAGATTGATAAACCTTTATCCAACCTTATCAAAAAAAGAAAGAAAAAACTTAAAACCATGCAGTGTGGAATGAAAAGTGTGAAATCACTACAGATTATGTGGAAATTCATACCAGCAGTATGTACTTTAAAACCATTGTTCACATAAGATATAGAACACAAAAGAAATGGTCAGATTCCTAGAAATGTATGAATTCCAAACCTGCTCATTAAATGCACCTACATCTCCTGGTTATATCAAGATGGGGATTTTATTATAGGTGGCCTCTTCTCCCTAAGAGTGACTTCTGGAGACATGAGAAACAAATTTGGATTCCAAGATATATATTATATCCCCCCTTTTGTACATGTGTAAGTATGTGACTTCCTTACCTAACACATTATGAAAATGCATGTGTAACTGTTCTGAAATGCATAAGAAGAGTTGTGATGTACTCTATAGTAGACAAGAATTTTTCTTTGTTATATATTTTAACTGTCATCTTTGTATTGTGTTGACTTCACTGTATTGGACATCTTTTTAATACTGACCTTCTAATTTGAGTTTTTTTCCATTCTTTGTGTATTTTCTTAGGTAATCTAAAAAACAGTTACTTTTACTGAATGTATCCTGATATCCAAGACAAGAATATATAAAATTTCATACCCCCCCATTTTCCATTTACTTCATTCTTGAACTCAGTATCTCAAACAAAAGCTACAATCATCATCAATATGTACAAAGTGTAAATTTGACTGTAAAATAGGTTGTAACCCTGACTTTGTAGCCCTCATATTTCTCAACATTTTTGATGGAATGTGCTCACATTATTTCTTAGATAATTATCAGAATTTCTTGAAAGACTATTATCATTTTTGTAAATAAAAGTTTAGAAAACTGCCTTTTCACCATTGTATTTTAGGGAACTGACTAAGCATTATCAGCAGCTGCTGGCCATGGTTTTTGCTGTGGACGAGATCAATAAGAACTTGAATTTGCTATTCAATATGTCCCTGGGATTCTACCTCTTCAACGTTGACTACAGTGAGTTGAAGGCAGTGGAGAGTTCTCTGTCTCTGCTTTCAGGAGAGAGTCCTCCAGTTCCTAATTACAACTGCAGGCCTGAGAAGAGGGACAAGCTGGTGGCTGTGGTAGGAGGCATCGCCACAGGAATATCAACCCAGATTTCCCGAGTACTAAGTCTCTACAGTGTGCCACAGGTAGACTGAAAATTCTGGAATTAGAGTTTAAACACAAAAATAAAGTGATTATTGCCTGACAAAATTCAATTAATCTTTATTGAAAAGGTTGTGATATCTTTATGTATGGCTTAAGGGTTTTCCTTCAATATGATTTAATTATAACATGAAATTGTTTCTAAAATAATGTTTCCTGGGCCAGGGATATATCTCAGTGGCACAGTGCCTGCCTGACAAGCATGAGATCGTGGGTTTGATTCCTGGTAACAAAAGACAAAAACAAATAAAATAATGTTTCGTTTGAAAACATTCGAAGTGGAGAAAAATTTACATAGACAAAATAATGATAATACATTATCTCATTACCATATAAGAGTTTATAGTATTAATTAAAAACATTCAGTTTTATTTTTGGCTTTTATACATAAAAGTATATGTTTACCTTTTTAAAAGCCTTTATAATTTCTCTTCTTTCTCTCTCTCTTCAAACCATGCATTTATTCATCCAGTTAGGTGAAAATCAGTTGTTTGGCTTCTACAAAATTATTATTTTGAAGCTTTACAATATGAGCACTCTTTTTTTCAATTTTATTTAAAGAGAAATCAAAGCAAAAGAGTAGAAATAATTTAAAAAACATAATTTATAAAACAGTAAGAAATCACCAGCTGATAAATTAGATTGTCCTCTTAGAAATAGTTGTTCCAGTTACAAAATTAAAGCATACAAAGTGGATAATCAAACAGTGAGACTGCAAAGAGATTTGTTAAATGATTCAACAAAAACTTAATAATATTGTTATCAATCCTACACACTTCAACATACATGAAGTTATATCCTTTAGAGCACTTTCTTTTCCTCTCTTTTTTACAATAGCAATTACACATTTTGTGTTTTATTACTCCTACAGTTCTTATTGCTTTTTACTCTAGACACACAATGTGATATTTATAAATATGATTTTTATTTATTTCACTTATGAGGATAGTCTCAATTTGTTTCCATTTACTTCTGAAGGCTGCAAGGTAATCCTTCTTCATAGCTGAGTAATATTCCATTGCATAAAAACACCACATCTTTTTCATCCATTCTGTAGTTGATGGCCATGTTGATTGTTTCCAAGATTTACCTATTACAAATTGTGCTGCTATGAACATGGGTGCACATATATCTCTGTGACATGACATTTTCAGTTTTTCTGGGAAAATACCCAGGAAGGGAATAGCTGGATTGAATGGAGCTTCCACTCCTAGACTTGTGAGAAATCTCCATACTGATTTCCATAGTGGTTTCAACAGTCTACACTCCCACCAACAGTGGAGCAGTCTTCCTTTTTCCTCATAGCCTCTCCAACATTTGTTATCTGTTGAGTTCTTGATGGCAGCTATTCTTTCTAGAGTGAGATGCTATCTCGATGTTTTAATTTGCATTTCTCGAATGACCAGTGATGGTGAACATTTCTTCATGTATTTATTTGCCATTTGAATATGTTTATCTGAGAAATGTGTGGTCATCTTAGTTGCCATTTTTGGAGAGGGTCTTTGAATTTGGTGGGGTTGATGTTTTTCAATTTTTTGTATGCTCCAGATATAAGTCTTTTGTCTGAGTGTTGCTGGCTAAAATGGTTTCCCATTATGCAAGTTTTATTTTTACTCTGATGGTGATTTCTTTTGAAGACCAGAAACTTTTCAAAAATATGAGATTCCAGTTGTTGACTTTTTGAAGTGTTTTGGTGCAGCTTGCATCTTGATCATGCATTATCTGCCTACCCTTATGTCTCCAAGACTTCTGCCTATCTTGTCTTCCAGTATATTTAGTGTTTCTGTTTTAATAATAGGTGTTTGATCCATTTAGACTTTTGTTTTGTGCCTGGTTATAGACATGGATCTAGTTTCAGTCTTCGGCATGTGGAGGGCCAATTTTTCCAACACCATTTATTAAAGAGTCTATCCTTCTACCAGTCAACATTTTTAGCCCCTTGGGCAAATATCAGGTGGCTGAGTGTCTTTTATCTGTGCTTGCACCTTCTAATCTGTTCCATTGATCCTTAGGTCTATTTCTTTGCCAGTACCATGCTGATTTTATCACTATGGCTTTGTAGTACAGTTTCAAGTCAGAAACTGAGATGCCTCCTGCTTTGCCTTTGTTGCCCAGAATTGCCTCTGCTATTCTAGGTTTCTTCTGTTTCCAAATCAATTTGAGGAGTAGTTTTTCTAGATTGGCGAGGTATTTCAATGTTATTTTGATTTAGATTGTGTTAAAACTGTATAACAGTTTTGGGATTATGGCCATTTTCAGATTTTCTTTTTTCTTTTCTTCTTTTTTTGGTGACGGGGATAAAACTCATGACCTTATGCTTGTCAGGCAAGCACTGTGCCACTGAGCTATATGCCCAGCACCCTTAGTATGGCCATTTTCACAATGTTAGTTCTTCCTAGCCAAAAGCAAGGAATATCCTTCCATTTTCTAATATCTTCAATCTCCTTTTTTGAGCATAGCATAATTTTCAGTGTATAGGTCTTTTACATTCTTAGGTTTATTTCTAAGGTTTTAATTTCTTTAATGCTATTGTGAAGGGTGATATTTTCATAATTTCTCTCTCAGTGAGTTTTTCACTTGTGTACAGGAATGCCATTGAATTTTGAGCATTGATTTTGTATCCAGCTACACTGCTGAATTTGTTTATTACTTCTAGTAGTCTTTTAAAGGAGTTTTTTGAGTCTTCCATATAGAGTATCATGTCATCTTCAAATAGTGATAATTTAACTCCTTTCTTTCTTATCTTTATTCCTTTTATTTATCTCTCTTATCTGACTACCTTTGCTAGTGTTTGCAGAAATATATTTAATAGGAGTGGTGATAGAGGGCATTCTTGTCTTGCTCCTGATTTTAAAGTGAAAGCTTTCATTTGTTGTCCATTTAGTATAATGTTGGCTGTTGGATTGTCATAGATGGCCTTTATAAGACTGAGGTACACACTGTGTATTCCAAGTTTCTGAAGTGTTTTCAGCATGAACATGTTTTGGACTTTATCACAAGTTTTTTCTGCATCTATTGAGATGACCATGTGGTTTTGGTTTTTGGCTCTGTTGATGTGGTGTATTACATTTATTGATTTTCATATGTTAAACTATCCTTGCATTCTTGGAATGAATCACACTTGTTTGTGATGTATAATCTTCTTAATGATTTCTTGCATTCTATTTGCCAGTATTTTATTGAGAATTTTTACATCAATGTTTATTAGTGAGATTGGCCTATAGTTCTCCTTTTTGGTTGAGTCTTTCTCTGGTTTTGGTATCAGAGTAATGCTTCCCTCCAGGAATCATTTAGGGAGGATTGCTTTCTTTTCAATTTCATTGAAGAGGTTAAGGAGTATTGGCATCAAATGTCTAAATTTCTTGTGGAATTCAGCTGTGAATCCATCAGGACCTGGGCTTTTCTTTGTTAGTAAGTTTTTTTTTATTATGTTTTAAGTTTCAATAGCTGATATGGGATTATTCAAAATTGCTATATCTTCTTGGTTGAGCTTTGATAGTTCATATGTTTCTAGGAATCTGTCCATTTCCGCTGTGTTTTCCACTCTATGTGAGTAGAGTCTTTCAATGTAGGTATTCATGATGTTTTAAATTTCCATGGGATCTGTAATAATTTCCTGCTTTTCAGACCTTATATTGTCAGTTTGTGTTTTTTCTTTCTTTCTTGATATGGTTAGCTAGAGGTTTGTCAATTTTGCTTATTCTCTCAAAAAAAAGCTTTTTGATTCATTAATTATTTATATTCTTTTCTAGTTTCAATTGCATTGATTTTGGCTCTAATCTTTACATTTTCCTCTCTTCTATGAGTTTTGGGTTTAACTTACTCTTCTTTCTCTGGAAGCTTGAGATGAAGCATTAGGTGGTTTATTTGTGCTCATTCTGTTTTCTTGATATGACAATTTATTGTCATGTCATACAGTGACAATACATATGTCCTCTCAAGACCCCTTTCATTGCATTCCACAGATTACAGTATATTGTTTCCACATTTTCACTGAGTTTTATGTAATGGTTTATTTTTTTCTTTAATGTCATCTGTAGCCCACTGGTTGTTTAGAAGGTTGTAATTCAAGTTCCATGTATTTATGCAAGTTTTACAATTTCTTTTGCCATTAATTTCTAATTTCAGTGTGTTATGGTCAGATATTATGCATGAGATAATTTCCATATCTTTGTAGTTATTTAAGAATGTTGTATAGGATAATATATGGTCTATTTTGGAGAATGTCCCATGTGCGGCTGAGAAGAATGTGTATTCTGATGTGATTGGGTGAACCACTCTGTAAACATCTAGTAAGTCCAATTGCTCAAAGTTGTGATTCAGTTTTATTATTTCTTGGCTGACTATTTTTCTAGTTGACCTATCTCTTTGTTAAGATGGGATGTTAAGTTCACCTGCTATAATTGTGTCCTTGTGTATGTGGTTTTCACATCTATTAGTACTTGTCTTATATAGTTGGGTTTTCCTGTATTTGGTGTGTATATATTTATAATTGCTAGTTCTTTCTCTAGAAGTTTTCACTTATGAGTATGTAGTGACCTTCTTTGTCTCTTTTAATCATTTTAAGTTTGAAGTTCACATTGTCTGCAAATAGAATTGTTATCCCTGATTTTATCTCGGTTCCTGTTGCATGGAATACTATTTTCCATCCTTTGACTTTTAGTATATGGTTTTCCTTTTAGGTCACATGTATTTCTTGTATATTGCATATTATGGGATCATGTTTTTTGATCCATTCTGTCAACTTGTTTCTTTTGATAGGTAAATTGAGACCATTTATATTTATGGATATAACTGACATGTACTGGCTAGACTTTGCCATGTTATGTTCCAGTTGTTTGCTTTCTGCTTTTCCCCCTTGTTTAATTTCTTGTATTACCTGCTGATTTCTTTCTATTGCTGTTCTGGAGTTTGTGCTCATTTTTATCTCTATCTAGTATCTAGTAATATTGAATGTCTTTCAATATTCTTTCTAGGGTTAGTATGGTGGACATGAATTTCTTTGGTTGTTCTTTGTCATGGAAGTATCTTGTTTCTCCATTAAATTTTAGAGAAAGTTTCACTGGATAAATCAGTCTGGATTGATAGTTCTGTTCTTTCAGAGATTGAAATACCTCACTCCAAACTCTTCTTGACTTGAGGGTTTGTGTTGAAAAGTCTTCTGTGATTGTAATGGGCTTTCCTTGATAGGTGAGTTGTGTCTTTTCTCTAACAGCTTTTGGCATTCTGTTTTTATGCTGTTTGCCTGAGATCTTAATCATTATATGTCTGGGTGTAGATTTATGTTGGTTATGACTGCTCTGCATTCCATATGTCTCACTTATCTGCATATATGTTTCTTTCCTCATGTTTGAGAAATTTTCTGCTGTTACTTCTGTGAATATTTTAGTTACGCCATTTGCATTTACACCTGCATATTGACTGATGCCTATTAATATTATATTGTTTCTCTTAGCATTATCTTCAAGTTGTTGCTTTGTTATTTTTAAAAGTTCTATCCTTTCATGATTGGTAATTGTGATCCTGTCCTCAACATCCAAAATCTTAGCCTCAGATTCATTTAAACTATTTTTCAAACTTTGAATAGAATTTTTTGTTTCTTGGATGTTTCTTTCAGTTTGCTTCATGAATTCGGTTTGTTTTCTATATTGTTCATTCAAGGTTTCAATCAGTTTCCCATGCTCCTGTACTTTTTTCTCTATTTCTTCTTTAGCTGTGTTGAGCAGCTCCTTTAATAAGGTTGTTGATTCTGTTTTTACATGGGAGAGTACTTCTTATTTGATTTCCTCTATAGCCTCATGGAGTTGTCTTATTATTCCAGTCACTGTCTTTTCAGAGATTTCCATTGTGTTACTTTTGAAATCCTCTATTTCAATGTCTTCTGTATTTGGTCCTGGTGGACTAGATGTTTGAGATTTCATTTTGCTTTTTCCTTTTGCCATTTTTGCCTTTTGAGTTAATATTTGGTCCTTCAATCCCACTAGTATCAACTGCTGGTAGTGTGTATCTTGGTGTTCTACTGTAAAGTTGATATTTGTCCAATTGCTGGGTCCCACAATGAAGATGTGGGCCCATCACCTGACTTCCCCCTGCATGGCCTTTTGGGTGAGTCCTATATTCTTCCTGGGCTGACAAGCTTAGTAGTATTGATGTAGGTCAACTTTTAGTTTTGCTGTTACTTTACCTTTAGGTTATTCCACATCACTAAATTTCCCTGTCTATAGTGCTTGTGTCAGATGAGGCCCTACTGTATTTTGTGCCTTTGTGTCTCAGAAGCCCTTTGGATTTTCTCCAAGTTGGAGGAGTCCTTATTCACACACTCCTCACCCTGCCTAATGTTCTCTGTGTACAGGATGGAGTCACCCATACTCCTCTGAGTCACCAATGTCTTGCAGTTAGTTGGAGAGAGTTTTACTACTGGCCCTATTTACTCATTGTACACCTCTATTTTAGGGGCATACTCATCACACTGATTGGAACCTGCTGATATCTTCTATTTGGGTGAGGCAGTTACTGAATTTTCCTTCAAGCTAGCAGAGTTAATCCGCTATTGTCCAAGGTTCTGGGAGATAGGGTGGGAGCTGAAGATCAACAGTAGTATTAGGTCCAGGAGGTATGGAATGTCCCCAAGGGGCCAGTAGATGTCTGGGTCCAGGCATCTGCTAGGTGCTTGAGAAGAGCAGCCCAGCAGCATAGGCAGGTCCTATGCTGGTCCCCAAGGGGGCAGCAGATGTCCTAGGTCCTGGGCCAAGGGGAAGGCTGATGGATTCAGTCTGGCTTTCTGTGGGGCATGCAGGAAGTGTGATGCAGTAGCTTATGTGGTCCTGGATTGCTATCTTGTTTTGAAGTCCTATATTGCTTTCATGGTTTTGTTCTGAGTGGGTTCATTCTGTTTCATACTTTTTGGTCATAGTCTACTTAGTGAAGCTGTAACTTCAACTGTTGTTCAAGTTGTAGTACAAATGCCAGGAGAAGCACAGGAGCATGGTGATTGGAACCTGCTGAAGTCTTCTCTGTTTGAGATTTCACTGAGTCTCCCTTCAAATCAGCACAGTAATCCACTGCCATTTAAGATTCTGGGAGGAGGAGTGCGAGCCAAAAATCAAGTACTTGGTCTAGGAGATAGGGAGGGTCACTGAGGGCAGCAGCTGTTTGTGTGGCATTCCTCCAGGCCAGTGGGAGTCACACAGGAAATGCATGGAGGCATGGGCCAAGGTCCGAAGGCAGTGTGGCATTGCTCAGTGTTGGCACAAGTTGTGCAGGAAGTTCACAGAGGAGTGGACCAAGGTCTGAGGGCAGCTTGGTCTTCCTCAGTACCAGCAGGAGTCCTTGCCAAGAATTTATAAAATAATATATGCTTTTTCAACCAGTAGCCTCCCAGAATTCTCATTTGAGACTTGGAGTTTTGTCAGCCTACTTCCTCTTGATGGCAGTATTGTTCTCAAAAAGTGGATTAGTCCTTGCTTCTGAGGCCCTTCTTCTCCAGTGCCTTCTATCTGCTACAACAGCCATATATGAAGGGAAGCAAGGACACAGGTAATGCCATCTCCAGCAGACAAAGACATTTTATGTTGGTGCATCTTCAGTCCTCTTGTTTTTGGATCCCTCTGTGTGTAGTCTGCTCTCTTAGCAGAAGTGCTAACCCTTCTTGGCTTGGTTGGGTTTGACTTTTCTTCAGTGTTGGCCCAGCTCTAAGCAATCTGAGTGCACCTGAGAGTTCCAGCAAACATATGGCTGGAAGCCATCAGGTTTTTCCTGCCCTTTGCCCTCTGACTTTGTTAACTCAATATGAGCACTCTTAAGCATAGAACTTTAATGATCAGCACTAGTATATTGGTAAAACTCTAGAGCTGAGAAATTATTTTGGTAAAATATTTGGGGAATGTGTGCTTTAAAAAAACAGACAAATTGGTACAACTTTCTCCCAGTCACTAGGTTGTCCTTTCACTCTGTTGATTTATTTTGTTGTGGAAAAGCTTTCTAATAAGGTGAGAGTCCAACTTGTTGATTCTTTGGAGTGTTTTCCTTTCTGTTTGATTTCTGTTCAGGAAGGCTCTGCCAATACCTATTTCTTCAAGATTTCTACCCACTTTCTCTTCCAATAGAGTTAGTATTTGTGTTCTAATATTTAGATCTTTGATCTATTCTGATTTTAGTTTAGTGCATGATGATTGGCATGGTTCTTGTTTTAGTCTTTGGCATATGAAAAAGCAGTTTTTTCCATCAGCATTTGTTAAAGAGACTATATTTTTTCCAGTGAACATTTTTGGCTGCTTTGTCAAAGACAAGATGGTTGAGTGTGTTTGGAGTTGCGTCTGTATTTTATATTTTGTTCCACTTAACCTTATATCTGTGTTTTTGCCATATCATGCTGAATTTATCATAGAATCTTTGTGGCATAATTTCAGTTCATGGATTGTCATGTCACCTTATTTCCCTTTGTTACCTAGAATTGTTTTTGTTATTCTAGGTTGCTTCTGGTTGCCAATGAATATTGGGAATGTTTTCTCTAGTTTTATGAGGGATGCCAGTGAGATTTTGATTGGGATTGCCATTGTATATAACAGACTGGAAAAAGGCTCATTTCCACAGTTTTTCCTTCTATCCAAGCACAAGGAATATCTTTCCATTTTCTAATAGCATCTTCAGTCTCCTATTTTAGAGTTATATAATTTTCCATATATAGATGTTTCTCTGTTTCTCATCCTTTGTTAAATTGATTCCTAATATTTAATTTTTTGGATGCTATTTTGAAAGATATGGTTTCCCTAATTTCTCTCTTCATGAGTTTGTTTTTTTACAGGAATGCTATTGGATTTTGAGTGTTTGTATCCAGATACACCTGAATTTGGTTATTCAATCTACAAGTCTTTTGGTGGAGTATTTGGTGTTTTCTATGTAGAGTATCATGTCAACTGTAAATAATGATAGTTTAACTTCTTCCTTTCCTATCCATATTCCCTATATTTAATTCTCTTGTCTCTTGCTCTGGATAATTTTTCCAGAATTATGTTGAACAAGAGCAATGGCATTGATATCCTTGACTTTTTCCTGATTTTAGAGTGATTTGTGTGTATAGAAACATCACTTAAGCATAGGATGAATCCTACTTGGTCATGGCGTATAATCATCTTGAAGATTTCATGTATCTCAGACACAAGACTTATATCTATAGCATGTAAAGAATTAAAATGAAGCACTTATATATTCAACAACTGAATCCAAAATTGGGTATCTGAAATGAACATGCATTTCTGAGATAAAGAAATACAAATGGCAATTAGCAATGTGAAAAAAAGTTCAAAATCATTGGCCATTAGAGAAATGCAAATTAAAACAACACTGAGATTCCATCTCACTCCAGACAGAATATCTACCTTCTAGGAGTCAATGAATAACATGTGTTGTTGGGGATATGGGGATAAATACTCTTCTGTACTGTTGGTTGAATGTAGACTGGTAAAACCACCATTGAAATCAGTGTGGAGATTCCATAGAAATTATGATTAGAGGTTCCATTCAACCCAGCCCCATTCTGGGTATTTTTGCAAAAGAATTAAAAACATCATACCACAGAAATATATGTGCACCCATGTTTATAGTAGCACAATTTGTAACAAGTAAATCTTGGAAAAAAAACATGACCATCAATCAATTAATGGATAAAAAATGTGTGTTTTATTTTGTAAAATGGAGTAGTGTTCAGCTATAAAGAAAGATAATCTTCAGATTTTTATAGGTTACTGAATTCTATTTGAGCCCATATTAGTAAGTGACATGAGTCAGACTCACATGTGCAATCAGTGTGTGAACTTACTTGTGTAGGAACCTGAAAGAGTAAGTAAGATACAAAATGAAAAATAAATATTTTGAATTTGGAAGAAAATGAGTTGAAGAGAAAAGAAACTGATGGGGAGAGTGGCCAGGTAGAAAGAGTAAAGGAAAATTATATACATAAACAAACATTAGTTAAGGCAGTTATACAATGTTTCTCTTCATTCATTGAAAACAAAGTATTGTGTTAAAATTGTGTGCACAATATTTAATGTCTATATTTTGTAACCTGAGTAACTACTATGATGATAACAATATGCAAAGCTACAATTGTTTTTGTTCTACTAGGGTGATTTGAAAGTCTTTTTAAAATTTATTTGTATATGTTTTCTTCTCTGTAATATAAAAAAAGTAAGAGAGAAATCACTTAATTGTAATATTTTCTAATATTAAGGACTTGGGAAGATGTGGAGGCTTTGGTAAAGAAGACTGATACTGTATATGATACTCTGGAAGTATAGTATTTAAAGAAACTGGATCCTGAAAACTGAATACAGAAGAGTTTTGTAGAAAAAGAGGTATCAGCCTTCTAAGGCAGATTAGTCATGTCATTTAGATGTTAGATATTTAGTAACTTAATGTTTTAAAAATGGAAAGGTAGTGAAGATACTTGAAAGAGAGTCAAGAAATGGCTGGAGTAAGTTGCACAAATAGATAAAATCAAGAGTTTTCACTATGAAGGGGTGCGACATGCTGGTTACTAGAGGGTACTAGGGAGAGATTATATCAAATGAGGGATTAAAAAAAAACCCAGGACTTATTCTAGGATGTCTCATTTTGGGCAGTTAAATAGGCATACTAAGCTATCAAAGGAAAGCGAAGGAATTCATAGCAACATACAGAGTTTTTTTTAGTGAGTTGCATAATGCTTCATATGTTCTTGTTTCCTATAATTTGGCTTATCTTCAAAACAAAAAATTTCTTATTTCCATGATCCACAATGGACAGAGCTTAGTACAGGAAGTTTTAGGCTTGCAAAGAATCTTCATAATTTCTTTTATCATACCTCAGGGTGATGAACAAATTTTGTGGCCCTATTTTGGATATGTTTCTTAAAATAATAAAGAAAGAAAAGAATGTAATATAAGAAGTGAAAATTAAATGTTTGATGATACATAATAAATTGGTGTTTCTTAGTCATTTACTTAATCTTTTATTACAATAGATATGACAGCTTGGACAAATTAAACCATAAAATAATAAATATCTCGATTTAATGTGGTCAGTAACTATGTTTTCTATTTAGATCAGCTATGGTCCATTTGACCACAGTCTCAGAGACAGTGTCCACCTCCAGTCTATTTACCAGTTTCCTACGAATACTGCAGCTCTGTATCAGAACCTCATTCAACTCATGCTGCATTTTGGCTGGGTGTGGGTTGGCCTTGTGGTTCCAGATGACATCAGGGGAGAAATGTTTCTCCAGGACATGACACAAGAGATGAACAACAATGGACTATGTGTAGCGTTTTCAGAAAGGATTCCAGAGTTTCCTGCTAAAGATACACTTAACAGGCAACGCTTTTTTGAAAGATTCACAAAAACAGTCACCAGTGTTGCATTTGGTGACACATACTCTCTTCTAAGATTTGTATATAACATCTATTGCTATACTCCATTTGGCAATATCTGGGTCACAACTTCTGATTGGGATATAACTACGTTGCCCTTTGAACAAAGTCAAAGTTACACTTATTTTGGAGGAGGATTATCTTTTTCTTTCCACACAGAAGATATTCCTGGTTTTAAAGATTTTCTTAGAACTTTTCAGCCTGCAAAATACCCTCATGATATCTTTCTCCAGGATATGTGGTCTACGTTGTTTGAATGTCCATATACAGATCAAGATGGAATCAAAACATTGAGTCGATGTGAACAAAATGGCAGCCTGGAAACTCGGCCTCTACATGTTTGGGATATGAATACTTCACCCCAGAGTTACAATGTTTATGCTGCTGTGTATATCATTGCCCAGGCTATTCACAAAGAACTGTCATTCAGAGTGCAAAAAGAATCATTTGATAAAGGTGCCCACGTAACTCCTCATCCATGGCAGGTAACCAAAATTCATTCATCTTCCTTCCTAGGGCAATTGGTCCTGCACTGGTGTTTTTATATGTTTTTAAATGAATTCTCCTTTTATTAGACAGAAAACAAACTAAATTTCACAGCATGGGCAATTAGTATCACTAGCTTTCCTTATGCTCTTCAAATTAAGTCCATTTTTTTCTCCATTTATATTATTTTCATGAGACATTCAAACATTCTTTTATTTTGGTCTTCAAGATAATTCCATGCTAGATTTTGTACAGTTATAAAGGCTTGTTCTCAAGTTATTTCTGAATTATTTTCAGGAATGTCCCTCCTCTTACTATGGCAATTAAAAGAAGTGTAAGTATTGCAGTTTATATAAGACCATTTAAAGGTTGTTTCTTTGTTATACACATTCTTAAATTACTTCAATCTCCCAAGTCTTAGGCTTTGATAGTGATAAAAATTTAGTAATGTATACCAAACTATCCTGTTTTATATTACTGAGTGCATGACCAATACATTCTCTTTATCTTATTACCAAAAGCTCAATGGTGCTGATTTTCTTTCTGACAACTAAATTGTTTGTCCTGTGTTCTTCTAGAGATAATTAAGACTTAACCTATGCCCAAATAAAAAAGCATGGGTAAGCAATCACTTTTTTAAAATTAGTAATATACTTTATGCTTTAAAAAATATTCGCAGACCTATGCCAAAACAGGCAAACATGGGTAGGTAGCCACTTTTAAAAAGCTGATATTCTTCTTCAACTTTAAACATTACCCTGTAATAGTGTATGAAAATAGAGTTGCATGAGAATAATTAATTGTCATTACTTTGTCATTTGGCATTTTACTATAGATATAGATGACTATATAACCAGTTATTCATTGATAAAATACTAAACACTTTTAGTGTGTTCATTTTTCATTTGAAATTTTGCACCATTTTATATTTTTTACTATCTTTTTCATTTATAAAAGTGTAAATAGTGTTTCAATGTATTCTTTCAGTTATTTTCATTGAGAATATATTCTCTGTGAGCAGACTTCTCATCTTCTCTTATGGCTAAAAGTATCTAGCTAAAATAATCTAACTGATTTTTCCACTTTATTATTTCTGTCCTATGAGAAGTCTGTTTCCTTCATGGTACTGAACAGTATTCTTTAGCTCTTTGGCTTTCTTCTGAACATCTTATTGGTTTCTATTTCAAATTTAGACAACAATAGATTTGACACTGATTTCTGTGTGTGTTGTAAAATAAAATGAGCACATAGTGGGAACTAGCTGATTTTTCTCCAGTGTGGAAAACCAGTTAGCCTAACATAATTCATGGGACAAAATAAAGTTTTGTATCTAATACTTTGTATTATTACATTTAAATTAGGGATTTCTGTATATATTTGTTGATTCTTTTTTTCTTTGCTCCAGTCCTTAGTTTCCTGTTTTGCAGTTTTAAATGATGAATTACCACAATTGTAAAAGTTTATGTATTTTCTTTCAAATTTAATCTCTATATTGTTAACAGTAATTTCATATTATATATTTATACTTATTTTACATTGATTATTTTTATTTTATTTTATTTTATTTTATTTACATAATTTTTGGTACCAGAGATCAAACTCATGACCTCATGCTTTCCAGGTAGGTGCTTATGCTTCTGAGCTAAAGCCCCAGTTCTCTAATTGTTTTTAAAGTGTTTAAAATAATTTATACTTTTATAACAATTTAACAGACATTTAACATTTATTATTGCAGTTCAAAATTTTTCCTGGGGATGCTTGCAGCTTTGCTATGTGCATCATCAGACCACCTGAAAAGACAATATATTATTTCTAGTCTTATGTTTGTACAGTATTTCTTTTTTACTTTGTTAGACTAGTGAGATCCTCTTCTAGATTTCCATAGAAGCGCCTATAGCTGAAATACATACTTGATAGAAACCTTGATAAGAAATGTTCATAATTTTATCTTTTTGATAATGTTTGCTTCTGTAGGCAGTTTGTTAATTGCTAATATTATTTACTAGGTGATGAAAGCTATTTTTATGCCAAATTTTCAAAGAATTTAAAATATCATATTTTTCAAATTTGATAAATACTTTCTAAATCTATTATGGTGACTGTGTCATTTTAATATTATTCCCTCTATGAACAAAACAAGTTGCCTTAATTTAAAGATGTTAAATATGCTTAGTTATAATGTAGGAGGTTTATTTTGTTAGATTTCATTTACTTTTATGACATTGGGAAAGATTAGTTTTTACTTTTTACTTCTTTCCAGCTTCACTGAGATATGCTTAACAAAATTTTACATATTCCAGGCCACAACATATTTTTCTACAGAATAGCCTTGTGAATTGGTTTAGAGCTCATAGCCTCAGTCCTTCTCATATATTCCTTGCAGTCTAAATAGTAGCTGTTCACTGAAATCCCAGCAATTTTCTGGAAACCAAAAATATCCTCTGCAATTGTTTTTGATATAAGGTTTGCAACTAGCCAACCTGACAGATTTGTTCAGTTCTTGATGCTCATTGGCTGCTGTAACCCACCTCCAGGAGAAGTACCTGCCTTTGCTCATGGTAACATGGAGCTGTGGCCAGTATCCTTGGCTTTGTTCTTCTTAAAATTCCTAAGAGTTCTGAGATGCCACCACAATGCCCTGAGCCTTCTAAGGCTTTATTAATAGTGTTTTAGTAAATTAAATTAAATTAAATTAAATTACATAAGTGCAGGAAATAGTATAGTTAGGGTTTAAATTATTAAAACATGTTTCTACAGGCATTTTTCTGACTATATTAGAAATTCAGGTTTTCATAACCAAGGGTGCTATGGAAACATAATCACTGAGAATTTTCGGTGTCCTCTGCATATGTAGACATTGTGAAATAATCATCAAAATTAAGTTAGTAGTAGATTTCAAGTATACAGTATGTAATTACAAAATTATAGTCATCAGGCTGTGTGTTAGGTCTCCATTACTAACTCATTTTACAACTGCAAGTTTCTTCTCTTTGACCAATATTACCCATTTCTAACATTACTCAATCCCTCATAGTTTAATTTGTACTCTCTGCTCTTCTGTGTTCATAAATTATGTCACAAATCACAGGATTTTCTGCTTTCTTGAGACTGAATAATATTACTTTTAGATACATGGGTCTTTAAAAATATGTATTTATTTGCTAAGTAACACTTAAGGTTCTTTCCACATTTTGGATGTTGAGCATAATGTTGGCCTTACAAAAATGTATTTGTGAGTTTTCTCTTCAGATCAAACTTTTTGGAGAAGTTTGTGAAATATTAGTCAGAATAATTTTTTAAAACTTTGTGGAACTCACCCATGAAGCCATTTCATCCTCAGGTTTTCTTTTTTTTTTTTGGAGACTTTTGATTACTGATTTTATTACTTCATCTGTTACTGATGTATTCAGTTTTTCTACTTTGGTGACTCAATCTTGCTAAATTGATGGGTCTAGTAATTTATGTTTTCTAGGTTATACAATCTGTTTATATAGAGTTGTTCATATTCTTTTATAAGTCATTGTATTCATCTTGCATTAGATATTATGCTTTTGCTTTTTTGCAACTTTAATTTTTATTAATTCATTTGCATTACATGATGATTACATTCATAGTGGGGAATTGGTATGTAGACACACATGTTAATTCCTTTTACTTATTTTTACTTTCAGTTTTGCTTTTAAAATTTTAGTACTCTTTGTTTATTTGAAGTTTTATTTATAAAAGTTTATCTTTAAAATCATCTCACTTTTGGGCTGGAGATTTATCACAGCAGCACCAGTGTCTGCCTGGCAAGAGTGAGATTGTGACTTTGATCCTTCATTAAAAAAATTCATCTTGCTTTCATTTATCATTTTTATTGTTTTATATTGTTCACATCCTATATTTCTGGTATGATATTTATTTATTGTTGCTAATTTCATATTTATATTATTGCTTACCCTAGTTTCTATAATTGTAGTATTCTATGGAGATTTTCCCTTATCCTTAATATTTTTCTTGTTGAAAAAAAATTTTTTTTCAGGAAATACTTTTGTTTTCTCTCATTTCATGTTCTCTTTACATTTCAGTTTCAAGGTAGAATTTTATCCTATTATATTTTGGATTTGTATTCTGGCCAACTTAATGTGAAGAGCATGTTAAGTTTCATACATTTGTGAAATTGCCATTTTTCCTTCTATTGTTTATTTCTACTTTCCTAACTTATGGTTAGAAAGGCCATTTCATATAATCTTAGTTTTCTTAAGATGGATAAGGTTTGTTTTCTGGCCTAACAAACATTAAGAAAATATACATGCTTGTATAAAATTTTACAGATAATCCAGTGAAAGTAATTTATTAGAATATATAAAAGAAAATGAGGGCTATTGAGGTAATAAGTTTTTTTTCCTGCTTCCATGCTTTGCTTCCTATAGATCTGATGATTAATTTTCAATTTTAGCTCCATCTTTTCTTGGAAAAATCCCAACTTGAAAGAAGTAACAGTAAACAGAAAATTGTCAATGAGAGAGTTTCAACAGCTAAGCTTAACATCTTTAATTACCAGTCCTTGCCAAATGGCAGTAAAGCTCAAGTAAAAGTTGGAGAGTTCATCTTTGAATCACACAAAGATCCACATTTATCCTTCAATGATAAACTGGTGATGTGGGGTGAACACCATAGTGAGGTAAGCCCTTCATAACTAGGCAACATGATGATTGTCCTCTGAGAAAAATGCATAAAAAGCACAAAATTTAGGCAATCTTTTGAATTCCTTGGGGAGATTGCAAACAAAACAGGTAAGCATTTCTGAAAATTATTCTAAATTTGGACACAAAATTATTCTAAATGTGGAGCCATGGCTCTGTAATGCCTCACTTTATGCGTACATAGTTACCTTACAATATTCTAATTTCTCAATTTCAACTTATTTATTTAAGCTTTTTTTAGAATAAGTTATTACTCATTCTAAGTTTCAAACACCTGGGCTCAAATAATCCTTTGCCTCAGTCATTTGTGTAGCTGGGAACACAGTTTAATACCACTATGTGTGGCTCACCTCGGGTTTTAGCCTGTCTTTATTGAATTCAGTTGTCTTATTACTTGTACTTCTTTATCAATTACTTTACTATTGCCACAGTATAACTATACCTAACAATCTGAGATCTCCTTAGATACTAGAATCTGTGATGTGTACTGTAAAAACATTATCTTATGTAATGGTTCCAATGATATTTTGAAAGATGTAAAATTAATCAAGATTTTATTCATGACAATTGAACTTCAGAGAGATTGCACAATCTGCCAAGATTGTATATTAAGAGATAGTTTAAACAAAATCCAGATCAATGTCATGTTAGAATTTCTCTTAAGAACATTATATTATACACAAGTACATCATTACTCTTCTGGTAGCCTAGAGTCACAGAGCCAGAGATACTTTACCCAGTTTCACATAGAATCTTCATAAGTAAATATTTTATAAATGAATATTTGCTGAATAATTTTCCTTATAAAAGTATTATAATTCTTGTTGCAATTTTTATTTTAAACATATTCCCTTCCTTCACTTTTACACTCAGCAAAACATAAGCCACTGTATAGCCAAATATTTAGTAATATCAAAAGTGACCTGAGAAAGTACTTCTTTGGACTCTTATTTTTATACCTGAGAGTTACTCTCAGTTGCCTCTTCTCAAATAAAGGGTTTCTTAGTAGTTGTGGAGCATCAGGAGAACACATGTATGTGTCATAATTGTAAGTCAGTGAACTATTCCAAGTATTTAATATTTGAATGTTGCCAACACAAATTCTTCTTGCTGCTTATTTCAATTCCATAATTTTCAACACTGTGCTCACAATGAATGCATGTATGAAATACATAATTCTTTTGGTGGAGTCTATTGGTGCCTTCTATGTAGAGTATCATGTCATCTGGAAGTAATGATAACTTAAATTTTTCCTGTCCTATCTTAATTGTTTTATTTTTCTCACTTATCTAAATTTTCTGACTAATGATTCCAGAGCTATATTGAATAACAGTGGTGACATTTGGCAATCTTATCTTGTTCTTGATTTTAGAGTAAAAGCTCCAAGTTTTTAGCCACTTAGTATGATGTTGGTTGTTGATTTATCTTAGATGTTTTTATTAAATTGATATAAAGGTCATCTATTCCAATTTTATGTAGATTTATTCTCATGAATGAATGTTGGACTTAGTCTAGAGCTTTTTCTGCAACTATTGAGAAGATCATATGATTTTTGTCTTTGGCTCCATTGACATGCTGTGTTACACTTGTTGATTTATCTATGTTGAACCCTCTCTTCCTTCCTCAATTTGAGACCATAATCATCAGTGAAACAAACCAGTCTCATACATGTAAACATCACATTTTCTCTCTTCTGTGAGAAATTGAAAGATTAAATAAGGACTGCCATGTGCAATGGGTATTGTGAAATGGCAAGGCATTTTTGAAAAAGAAAAAATAACTAGGACGGGTTAAAGGGAAATGACAGTAGAGAAAAGGGAAAAAATGCAAGTCTGTTATACTATTAGAGTATACTAGTAGAGTAATTTATTGAAAAGGAAGTGTTGTACTAATATCAATCAGAGAAATTTTTATTCCATATCCTGTACCTTGAGCAACTATTTTAAAGGTAACAACTTTTAATGCATTAGCTATTGTTCTCCTAAATAAAAATCTAGCTCTGTATTTAAAAGTAGATAATTTGCAATACTTATTTTACTAAAATGAAATAAAATTCATGAATAATATATCCTATGTAAGAAATCTTTAACAAGCAATATTATGTGTTAATTCAAATATAATTTATATATTTTTCAATGATACAGCATTATTTTCTTATGAACTGCATACTGTATAAGGAGCGTGAAACTCAAGTGCAGTGATTCCTATTTATTTTAAAATGATGGTCATGGAGGACACTTTGGAAGAAATGCTCCCATTTGGAAAAAGTTGTTTAGAACTCATTAAGATGTAGGCACTTACTAGAGGTCAAATGGAGGTGTCAAGGATATTGTTGCCTACTATTAACTTCTTATAGTTATCAATATGCTTATTTAAACATAGGCCAAATTTCATTGTAATAATATGTTGAATGATTTCACTTCTTTCCCCTTTACTGAACTCAGAGTTCGTGTTATTATATATATATATATATATATATATATATATATATATATACATTTTCCAGCTGTTGAGACACAATACACAAAATCTACAACTAGAAGGAAGCTAGGTTTAATGTTTATGGTATCAGAGATTCTGTTCAATCTTGGTTATAACCAAGGCAGAAACAAGATGGCACAAAGGGGTGGGCAGAGAGAATCTTCTCTCCTCATTGCTGCTGAAAATCAGAGCATTAGAGATGAGAGCAACACAGGAAATTAGTATTAAAAATAGGTTCATTGCTGTGGCCATGACGTTAGCATATGATTGGAAAACTTTTGGGTCTGGTTTCATCCAGGTATTTGAAGAGGTTTGGAGAAGTAGGTTAATGAAGCACTAAGATATTGTAAGCAAACCTGATAGGTGGGTTCTAGTTACATGGGAGAGTTGAATGCTGAAAATAATATAGATGGTAAGGTCAGGTTCCTTACCATCTATATTAGATGGTAAGAATTCAAATAAAAACTCTACTGGAAAATGGACTAGGGGTGTTACATTCTTGCTAATTATTTTATGTATATTTTGCCCATGTCCTGAGACTTTTCAGAAATCTGAGTTTAAGAGCTATAAACTAGTGGCACTGGCAGAGGAATGTCAAAGCAGGAACACATCCATACTGTAAAATGGCACTGCTAAGTACTTTTAGACAGATTTATAATGAGAATGATAATTGAAAACAGAAGAACATTTGAAAATGTTAAATTTTGGTCAAAATGAACCACAGGTAAAGTTGAAGTAAGGGGAGATTTATTGTGAAAGAAATTAGTAGTTATATATATTTCAATCAGGAGTGATATCAAACAAATGTGGCAGGAGTGATATCAAAGCAAATGTGCATCTAAGACCTAGATATTAAAAAGGAAATTTTGAGACCACTGGAAGATATCATATAGTAAACATTTGAAGACATAGTATAGTCTAGGATTTCCTGAACGGAACACCAGTAATGCAGAAAATACTAACCCAAATGAAATTCTATGAAATCAAAAAGCTTTTATGTGGCAAAGGTAACAATCTGTAATTTTGAAAGTCATTTTACACAATGTGAAAAATAATATTATCAGCTACTCTTCTGATAGAAGATTAAAAACAACAATATATGAAGAACTATAAATAATAGCATCTCAAAATTAATGAACTAATCAAAAATGAACAAATAATCTGAATAGACAATTTTCAAGAAAATTATAAATATCTAGTAAGTATATGAAAAAATTATCATTTATAGTGATTATGGAAATGCAAGAAAACCTCTGAGATTCTATTTGGACCAAGTCAGAATCATTGTGAAGGAGGCAAAAATACTGAATGCTTTTGTGGGTGTAGAGGAAGGGAAACCTTTCTGCATTGTTAGTGGGAATGTAAACTTGTGCATTTACTGTGGAGATTGCTACAGAGATTCCTGGATAAACTAGAGCTAGCAGTTACAACTTACCCAGTTATTCTGATCTTGAGTATATTGTCCAAAATGTTAAAGACATAGTCCTCTAGTGATATATTAATACATGTGTTTCTACAAGCAGAACTCACAAAGTCTAAAATCTTGGGAAAGTTTAGATGATTTGCAATAGATATCTCTGCAAACTAATTATGATATATACACACAATCTAATATTACTCAATCATAAAGAAGGATAAAACTGTGTCATCTTCACAAAAATGGATGAGTTTTAAAAATCTTAATTGAATTGTCAGATACAGAAATTTATATATTGCATGGTTTCTCTTATACAAGAAATAAAACATAAGTAAAACAAGGGAATGGTAGCAGGAAACACAAAGATAGAATTTTTCATTTGGAGAAGATGAACAGAGGCAAAAGAGACAGGGACGAGAGGGGTAAAAGGATAAAAAACAATAAAGAACTGTTATATACATGTGCCCTTTTTCTAAAATGAATATAACCTATATGTTGCAAAAGTGCATTGACAAAAAAAGAAATGCACTACTTTGTAATTTAATAGGAAGAATGATGACTTGAAGTATCTCAGGAATCAGCAAAACTCCAACCACAGCAAGCTATATATCAAAAAGTGTCAAGTTTTCCTTTGTCAAGAGAGCCTCTTGGCCCAATTCAAGAAAGGTAGCATGTAAAACTAGTGTCCTAAAATTCTTTCACTTTGCTCTTTCAACTTTTCTCATGGATTCAGAGACCACTGCAGCCACAACTCAAGGGGGCCTGCCCACTCCTCCACCTGCCATACATGTGATACAGGTTTCATAGGAGTGATGAATACAAGAGTTGCCAGGGAACCAACACTTCATGGACAGCCTGTGGGGTCAGAAATTGTACCCTTGACAAGTTGTGGTATGAAGCTGAAGTTATTAAAGTAGCGGTGAGGTCATAGCAAGTTAAAGAGTCCAAGAACATGGAGCACTTGATGAGGAAAGATTTTGGGAACGAGTGATAGCAACTTTAATAGCCATACTAGCTACAGTAGGGTAGCCCAGTGACATTGAACATTTTAGAATTTCCAGTGATAACAAAAAACCTGCTGCAACACTCATGCTACAGTTTTGCCAGCCCTGGACTAGGCCATCAGTGAGGGATCTTCTCCCCACTCCAAACACTCTGGAACCAAGACTTCATCACCCTGTTAGTTGGATAATACACATGAGTCAGAGTACTTAATGTTTAATCTGCTGGGTTTCAGTTTTGCTGTGATCTCAACAATTTCTAGCTCCTTACTTTTCCCTTGAGAAATTGGAATGTATACCTGTAGGATTCTATTTTGGAAATACTTAATTTGGTTTTCCAAATTTTCTGCACTCTACAGATAAGAATTTTCCTTGATTCTAGGAGTATAATTACAAAACTTAAGCATTGCTGTAATTTTGGGGAACAAGATTAGTACCTTAGCTATATTCAGGATTGTTGTATCATGGTAGGCAGAGTTATGATCATGTGTTTACTTGAAGATTGAATATGGTTAGCAGAGATGAGTTTGAGTGTGAATTTGACTAGAGCTGGAAAGTACTAGTTTATCTGCAGTGTCAATCTACTCAAGATGAGAGGCTCCTAGATTAGTAAACTGCTGTGTGTCTCTGGTTGAGTTACAGAGGTGTGCCCTTGAGTATTAAATCTTGTCCCTTCCACATTACTATGGTTCCTCTGCTTTGCTTAAATGCAACTATGAAGTGAAAAAGTCTGCATTGTGCTGCCCTTCTGCCATATTTTGCCTTGGAGTCAGTCAATCATGGACTGAAACCTCTGAAAATATGGAGCAAAGTAAGCTGTACTTACTTTAACTTGCATATATCATGTATTTGATGGTAATGATGGGAAAGCTGAACAACCCACATGTGTTAAAATGGATATATAAGAAATCAAATAATAGTGCAGGTAATGATCAAACTTATATATGTTTGATGAGGACCACAATGAAGTCATTTTTCCTAATTATCAACTGACATACATCAGTCCATTGCAAGGTAGGTATACAATAAATAATTGAGTAAAAATATTTTCAATACAATTTTGAGCATTTTGTGGAATAAAGTGATAATGGAATATGTAATTATTTTTCTAATTAATAACATGTCCTAGTCCAGGCATAGCAATGCACTCCTGCAATCCCAACACTCAGGAGACTGAGGCTGGTGGATTGCTGTGAGTTAAAAGCCAACCTTGGCTATAAAGTGAGTTCAAGGTCAGACTAAACTGCATAATGAAACACGTTTGCAAAAAGTCAAAATAACAACAAAAACAAAAAATCTCCTATATAAGTTTTTTTTTTCACAGTGAATGAAGTCACAGCTTAAAGGATAAAATTTAACTTTTATTGTCTTTCTTTTGAAATTTATTCAAAATATTTATTTCTTTCAAGAAATTATTTGAAAAATTAAGAATGTTTGAATAAAGGAAATTACAAAAAAATGAAAAGTCAACTGCTCAATTATTTTACATTATAATGTGCTTTTATTTGTAATTTCAGTGAAGATTTTCAAGAATGACATAAATTAGTACATTTTCTCATTGGGAAATAAATTACCCAATAAAATTTAATTCTTTCAGCATTATATTTAATTACTCAAATAATGATATATTATTCACTGATATTCTTTAAACGTTAGAATATTTGTCTCCATGGCCTCCTACAATTAATAATTTAAGTATCAGAAACTTTTCTGTCTCCATTTGTAATCAAATACATTTTTTCATGAAGTCCATACTTTTCTCTCAAAGTCAGTTGCCAAATTCATGATTTTTGACTTCCTTAATTGTTCAACTAAAGTTACATTTTGTATTTCATATTGATTCAATGTATAATGAGTGACTTCTCTCTGATCAAGAAAACCATTTCTTTATTCATCTTCTTCTAATGTTATTTCAATGACTATAATTTGGTTTGCTTTCTCCCAAATTCAAACACAATTCAAGATACATTGTTTTTATACATACATTTGGGAATATCCTGATCTAACACAATAAATCAAATGCCTTTCAGATATGTATCAATGTGTCAAGTGTCTGAAAGGCCAGTATTCAAATATGGAGAGAAATCAGTGTCTCCCCAAAGTTATAAAATTTTTGTCCCATGAAGATACTCTGGGAGCTGCTTTGGCCTCTACAGCCATTAGTTTATCTGTCCTCATGGCTCTGATTTTAGGACTTTTTATCCGATACCAAGATGCACCCATCGTGAAAGCAAACAACAGGAACCTCAGTTATATCCTCCTCACTTCCTTAATCCTCTGCTTCTTTTGCTCCCTGATGTTTATTGGTCTGCCCAGTCCAGTTACTTGCGTTCTGAGACAAACATTCTTTGGAGTTGTATTTTCCATAGCTGTGTCTGCTATTTTAGCCAAGACTTTCATTGTGGTTGTAGCCTTCAAATCTGTCAAACCAGGAAACTCAGTACACATGTGGATGGTGACCCGATTTTCAAACGCTATAGTCTGCAGTGGCTCCCTCATTCAAGTGTGCATCTGCACAGTCTGGCTGATAACCTTCCCTCCCTTTCCAGACACTGACACACAGTCGGAGTTTGGCCAAATCATCCTTCAGTGTAATGAGGGGACTACTGTTGCCTTCTACTGTGTTCTGGGCTATTTAGGATTTCTGGCATTTCTGAGCTTGGTTCTTGCTTTTCTGGCCAGGAGACTACCAGACACATTCAATGAGGCCAAAATGATCACATTTAGCATGCTGGTCTTCTGTAGTGTGTGGGTCTCTTTTATACCTTCCTACCCGAGCACTAAAGGAAAAACCATGGTGGCTGTGGAAATTTTTGCGATCCTGTCTTCCAGTGCTGGATTATTGGGTTGTATATTTCTTCCCAAATGTTATGTGATCCTTCTAAGTTCAGATAAGAATTCAAGGAAAAATTTACTTGACCCAGTTGCTTCCATTAGAAGAGGCATTAAAGTTCAAGTGATGTAATTGATATGAAATGAACAATAAAATAGAAATAAAGACTCTGATATGTGAAACTAAATAAATACATTTCAATAATGAGGACCATTTTCATTCAAACAAATGTTTATGTTATGGTGAGAATGAGCTACATTCAGTCACCCAATTGTGTCAAATGTTCAATACCAATGTTGACTGATTTTCAGTGTGTCTCCTGAACACTTCCTTGAATCACAGCTCTCTCATATTTAAGCAGCATTTAGCAGTTCTACCAAAGGAATATATTGAAATTAAATAAAATGGTTTATTTCAACACATCATGAATGCTCAAAAATATGCTTCTCTTTTGTCTCTCATCCCTTTCTTTTTGTTTAAATAAAATCAATTTATTAAAAACTTATTTATGTCTTCCAGATTTGGGGGCCAATTTAAATGTAAACTACAAATGTTTGGTGCAATTTCCTTACATTAAATTGCTTTTGTGCCTTTGTCAAAAGTCTTCTGTGCATATCTGTGAGTCCTGGGTTCTGTTGCACCGATCTATGTCTACCTCTCTGCCAATACAAAGTCTTGAATAGGGTAGCTATGTAATATCTTAAATCCAAGTAATGTGATTACCAGAATTTTCTTTAGTTCAAAATTGTGTTACCTCTTTACGCATTTGTTTTAGTATAAGCTTACTTTTATTCAAAGTTCCTGTAGAAGGCATAGCATGAATTTCATTAGACCTGTCAATTTAAATGAAATGGAGGGAAATCTGACATCACTACCATGTGGTAACCAATTTATAAATGTTGTATGTTTCTCCATTAATACAGATCTTCAGTGTATTCACATCATGTAAATTACAGCCTGTATTTTACTTTACAATAAATGCAAGTTTAAGTGATTAAGCATTTTTGGCCTACACCTTCATTGTTAATAAACTACAATTAGTTTCAGGAAAAAAATAAAAATTATGTATGATATCTGCAACTCCCTTAGAGACTCACACACTAAAATGTATGGAATATCCAAAAAGAATAGAATACTTCAGAAATATACGACAAATTGGCAAAGTTCAATCCTTAGACATGAAGAAATCCACATAATTGACTATTCATCAAATATGTATATTTCTAACCAAATGTTCATAAATTGAAATGTACTGTTAAATAGCCATTTCATGCAGCAACCAGTGCATGGAGAGTGACACTATTACATCCTCCAACAGTCTTTAAAAAGGCATCTAAATTTCTTTTACAGTCAATAGTGTGTGAAATGTAAGTAACGTACATGGATCATTGAAGTTTTATTATATAACACCCTGCTTGGCCATATTGCTTCAAGAATATCATACATGTAAATTCTCCTGTGTATATTTTCCATGTGTATATGCACCACGAAGTTCTCTAAAGAGAGGGATTTTTTCTAAATTTCGAGCTAATAATTTCCTTACTCTGTTTTAAAAATTGTCTTCCTTTCCCCAAAAATATGTATATAATTGCATTTTGTCTCATTTTAATTTATATATACCATATTGCATGGAATCTTCTGTGATTTGCTCAATCTCCTTGTCATGGTTTATGTCAGTGGCCCCCAGGCCTCATGTATTTGCCTTGTACATTTGTGACTGGTTCATTGTCTAGTGGTTGGAATGATGGTGTCAATGCTACACCCTTTTAGGGGGTGAAGCCAGGATGTGATGTAATGGCAGGAAGAAGGTGTGTCACTCTCGCTTGCCAGTTTCTACCTTGCTGTTTGCAGCTGCCATGAACTATGGCCCCACCAACAATCATGGCCCCGCCATGCCACCCTGCCTTGGAGCCAACTGAGTATGGACTGAAACCTCCAAAAACTGTAAGAAATAAACCTTTCCTTTCCTGAATTTGGGCATCAGGTATTTTGTCTCAGCAATGAGTAAAAAAGTAACTAAGATAGAATTTGGTACCAAAGAGTGGGGTCATTGCTGTGACTATATCTGAAAATGTTTTTAGAGAGGCTTTGAAAATGGCTTGTGAGCAGAGTTTGGAAAGGTTTGGACTTGTCACCTGGATACGCAGAGCTGGAGCAGCTGAGGCTGTTCTGTAGAGGGGATTCTGGTCAGAACTCAGGAGACCAGAAGGCTGACAGAAAGCCTGATAATAAAGACCAGGCTTGCGAGGTTTTTGCTGGGAAGGAAGACTGTATTGGTTGTTGGACTCCCTATGATGTGTGTTATGGCTTGGCAGAAAGTTTTCTGCATTTTGCTCATGCCCAGAGACCTTGCCTGAGACTGAGATTAAGGGTAATGGACTGATTAATCTGCTAAAGGAAATTTCAAGGCAGTCAAGTGTTGAGGCTATGGCATGGCTATTGTTGGGGGCTTTTAGCCAGATCTATGTTGCAAATCAAGAGCAAAGAGCCCAGCAGGATAATTTAAAACACTGTAAGTTTGGCCAGAAGGAAAACTCCAGTAAAGCTGTGGATTGTAAAGATAATTCTGAGACTTTGATTGCTAAGAAGAAACAGAGAGATAAGAAAGATGGCCACCTGGCATCCCACGAAGCAGCAGGTCTCCACCCTTTGCAGCCACATGAGGTTCCAAAATGGCAGCAATATAGAAAAGCTTATCTTCACTATTGGGTTCACAGAGCCCAGCAATACAGGCACTGGACCCCTATAGCCAAGAGAGAGAAAAGCCTGGCTACTGCTCCAGCTGGCAGCACACCTTGGCAGCATCCACCTGGTGCTGATTTTAGGTGCAAGGAAAATGCACAAATTCTGAGGGTAAGAAGGCTTCCACCTCAATTGCAAAGGGCCTGGGAGGCCAAGCAATGTGCCCCTGAGAGGGCAATATGTAAAGATGTAATTATGAAGCCAAAGGTGCGGTCGAGACCTCAGAAGTTTGGAAAAGCCAAGAACGTGGATCATCCAAGAAAAGCTGCAAATACTGAGCAGAGAAAGTTTAAGAGAAAAGCTGCGGGAGCTGAAATCCCTGGAAGTGCCGTGGGGGTGGAATCACCCAGCCTTTTGGAGCTTGCAACCAGATTGCTTCAAATACTGAGCATGGAACTCTAGGACTTAATGTTCGCCCTGCTGGATGTTGGACTTGCTCTGTTTCCAATACTTTATATTCCCCTGTTTGTAACTTTAGGAATGGTAATGTTTATTTTGTGCCTTTGCATTTCAGAAATGTTTAACCTTGTTTCACTTGTACAGGGGGTTACAGTTAAGAGTTTGCCATAGATATTGGAGGAGACTTGGGACTTGGATTTCTCAGCAATGCTGAAAATGAGAGGACTTTGGCAACTCTTGGAGATGGACTAAATGTCTTTTATATAAAAGTAATACATGAGTCTCTGGGGGCCAGGGGTGGAATGTCATGGTTTATGTCAGTGGCCCCCAGGCCTCATGTATTTGCCTTGTACATTTGTGACTGGTTCATTGTCTAGTGCTTGGATTGATGGTGTCAATGCTACACCCTCTTAGGGGGTGAAGCCAGGATGTGATATAATGGCAGGAAGAAGGCGTGTCACCCTCTCTTGCCGGTTTCCACCTTGCTGTCTGCAGCCGCCATGAACTATGACCCTGCCATCAATTGTGGCCCCGCCATGCCACCCTGCCTTGGAGCCAACTGAGTATGGACTGAAACCTCCAAAAACTGTAAGAAATAAACCTTTCCTTTCCCAACTTTGCGCATCAGGTATTTTTGTCTCAGTGATGAGTAAAAAGTAATTAAGATACTCCTAAACCAATTAATACTTATACATGTATTTACATACACTATCACTATATTTTATGATTTCTAACTGTTGTATGTTGTACTTACTACTTAAGAATGTATTGATAATTAGTTAATTCTTCTTTTGATAAGTATGTGAACTATTTTCATTATTCCTTTTGTAAAGTATGTTTCCTATAATACTGTACAAATCTCCTGGCACATATGTGCATATATTCTCTAGACATAGAAATTCTAGATATTTTTTGTGTCAAACAATATTCCTTTTTTGGGAATACTAAATTGTTTCAAACTTTTATATGTATCAATTTGAATTTTTGGCATTGTGTATATAAATTTCCATTAGTTCACATGTTTACCAAAATTCAGTGATTGTCATACTTTTTATTTTGTCTCCTCAGATGATAAGCTAGTATTTCCTTTTGGTTGAATTCACAATTGCATGATTAATAATTAGACTGCCATTTTTACTTCTCTATTTCTTGAAATTCTGGAATTTCACAATCACATTAGAAATAAATTCCCTTTTGAATCCTATCCAAGATTTTCTGGTCTTCCTAGAAACATGGATATACAGAAGTCACAAAGGAGACAATAATCCTTTTCTTCAGGATAGATGTTTTCTCATGGGTGAAGAAACAAAAAATCAAGTAATTACATCAGCAGCATAGTATCTTAGAAAATAACAAATGATACAGATAAAAATAAAGCAAAGAAGAGAAACAGAAAGTCTTAGAAAATGAACCTTTGAGTAGGGTAGCCAAAGAAGGTCTCAGAGAGCACCTGTGTTTTGTCTAACCAGTAACAAGGCAGCAAAGTATCACAGGCTGTAGAGCTTTGCAGAGGGCAGCAAGGTATCCTTTTCCACAAGATCACTAGAGCCTGAAGTGTGAGATGGGTCCGCTGCTCTGCTCCCCCACCACTGTTTTGTTGTGCCGCAGCGCAGAGCATTGTGAGAGTATAAGAAGACCCAAGTATCTTACCTGATTCACCATTTTCAAATCCACATAATTCTGAATCCAATGACTTGTTTGTTAAGTTAATAAATGTTTATTGATTGTATACCATGTCCAGTAACTATTTTAAGAACTGTGTACACCAGAAATAATGAGAGGAGGCTAAGTCACTAACATTCCTGTAATTACTAGGTGTATTGAGTTCCATTTCTGGAGTCATATTCCCCTCTTGTGGCTATAGCATGCTATCATATCATTTGTTCTTACATTTTGGAATTCAATGTGCTTATGCTAAAATGATTCAAACTTCTGTATGCTAAAACTGAATAACAATGTGGACATTCACATAAATTTTCATCACACTCTATATTCTAGGTCACAGGTTCCATAAAATATAACATTTATCCTAATTTTCTTTTAAGAAAACAGCACCAACATTGTGAAAGTATACATTTGTGTGTGACGGAATGTCTGTACCACTGTCAGAATTTTTCTGTCAGCATGCATTAGAGCAACTGTGTTTAGTTATTCCCAGTTGAGCTTTGTATCAATGGTGTATATGAGAATATCAGTATAATTCAAGTAATAATGTCATTAATTAGTATAATTAATATGGAAGTAAAATTTTGGTTCCAATATGAGGCTCTGGGAGTTAAAAATTGCCACTAATACTAATTAATACCCTTGAGCATTATGAATAGCTGTATTTCCCTCCAATTATATATCATTTTCATAATATGAAGGACATATTTTTTCACAGTCACTGGAAATCTATATCCAATGAATCTATTTCCAATGAATTTCATTGGAAATTATTGTAGAAGAAGGTATTTGGAGGGATACAAAGAACTTGTGTCTTTGAAGGCTGATATCTTGTGGATCAAACATTTTACTACAAAGATGTTATAGCAGATATGGAAACTTAGCTCTTATCTCTAATACATAGTCTCTTTGTCTTTTCTTTCTCATGCTTTAGGCATATTAATTAACCATGTCTTTCTTTGTGATACATTCCACTCTCAGAAAACTTGCATAAAATTTTAAACTTGATCTTAGCTAAAAGGCTGAGAAACGATATAAAATTTTAAAGTGTTGAAAATAAATACAAACTACAGAACTGCCTTTTCCAAAACTCATAATATTGGGGCTGGGGATTTAGCTTAGTGGCATAAGTAACTGTCTGGAAAGCACGAGGTCATGAGTTTGACTCCCAGTACAAAAAAAAAAAAAAAAGCAAAAGGGAAAAAAAAAACTCACAATATTTTGGAATAATGAAAATAAAATATATTCATTGCCGTGCTTTGGATTTGGTCTTCTAGTTAACCTCATTCTCAATTCTATTTCTTTTATTCTGAGAATCTTGGGTAGCTTAAAAAACATACCAGCACAATTTTAGAAGTAGTCTCGTAGCTCCTGTTAGTGTTACTTTCTCTTTCTGTTGTTCCTTGGCATCTTATACAGTGACTTTCTCTGAAGAAAACATCACCAGAAATGTCTTACAGGACTGTTTATTTCTCCTTGTATCCCAATATCTTATGATACTCTGTTTCTATAGCTGAAATTTTAGACACCTTTATCTTAGGATAGCATAAAAATGACCAGTTCTTTTAGATTCTAACACATTATAATAGCCAGGGTAAGACTGGAACTATGTGCTACAATGTATAGACCCAAATTTCAGTATTTGGTACCATAGAATTCATTTTTGTTTCATAGAACACTCCAAGTCATTGATTATGAATGGTTAAAAGTTTTACTCAACATTTTTTTTTCTTGAATAAGTATTTTTCGATCTTGTGTCTCTTCTATGTCTAGTCCCTGGTCACAATCAATCAAAGGAGAGTGATAACAAGGTCATAATTCTTAGCCATCTAATCCAAGATTCCCATGTTAGTTCTATCACTCTTCAGGAGTAGACAGATGAATCTATTTATTTATAAGTCTTCTCTCCTCTCTGTTTCCCTTAATCTTTCTAAATTTTTTCAATTTGTCTTTTCAAAACCAAACTCTTGATATTAATGCCCTTTTGTATTTCTTAATCTATGTGTATTGCAACATTCATGTTTATATTTATTTTCTTCCATTAGATTTGGTTTAGTTTGATCTTGTTTTTTTCCAATTCCTTCAGATGCTTTGTTAAGTTGTTCATTTTAGATCTTCCTACTTTTGGAATATAAATGTTTGCTTATATAAAATTTATTTGCATAGCTGTTTTTACTACATGATATAAATTTTTAAATGCATTTACATATACCAAAAAACTTTTAATTTTTTAAAAGAGAATAAAACAAAAGAGGCCAGAACAGAGCAGATCAAAACAGGACAACATAGGCAACACAGTACTTTACATTAAGACAACCAGACATTAACAGTAGTTACCACAATATCTCTTTCTTTGCTATAGTTGAGCATAGATTCAAATACAATAATATCAAACATAACAAAATAGGATAAAGACATTCAAAGAGTGAGAAAATTACAGGGCTTTCCAAACAAAATAACAGAAAATGAACAATGGGGACTATAATATCTCATTTTCAATAAAAAAAATTTGTTTATACTATCACACATATTCAAATCCCAATAAGACACAATGTGATAGATAGAACCAATGGTAGTAGAAGAATAGAGGCATGGTAGGACTTCTAAGAAGAATGATATTAAATCAGCAATAGCTGTCATAATGTTTTGTTTTCTTCAAAACAGATGTTCATAACATCATGCATGATATAGTCAAACAAAACAGAATAAAACCATTCCAACTGATGAATGAAAACATCAAAAGGCTTCAAAGCTATGAGATGGGGACTCATGATTACCATAGAATCTTACACACTCTTATCAACTCTCATACTAGGGAGACTCTACGATATTTACACATGTGAGTCTGGTTTATTTCGCTTATGAGTACGGTCTCAAGTCGTGCCCATTTATTTATAAATATCTCGATGTGATCATTCATTATAGCTGAGTAGTACTCCATTGTATAAAAATGCCACAACTTTATTATCCATTCCTCAGTTGATTGGCACTTAGGTTGTTTCCAAAGTCTGGCTATTACAAATTGTGCTGCTATAAACATGGGTGCACATATATCACTGTGGTATGATGTTTTCAGATCTTCCGGGAATATGCCTAGAAGTGGAATAGCTGGGTCAAATGGGACCTCCATACCCAGCTTTTTGAGGAATCTCCAGACTTATCTCCACAGTGGTTGCACCAGTCTACACTCCCACCAACAGTGCAGAAGAGTTCCTTTTTCCCCACAGCCTCACCAGCACTTGTTGTTGGTAGTTTTTTTCTATCCTGGCCATTCTTTCTGTAGTGAGATGGAATCTCAGTGTGGTTTTAATTTGCATTTCTCTCATGACTAATGATGATGAACAGTTTTTCATGTATTTATTTGCCATTAGTATTTCTTCATCTGAGAACTGTGTATTCATTTCAGATGCCTATTTTTGGATTGGGTCTTTGAATTTCAAGGGTCTGATTTTTTAAATTCTTTATAATTTTTAGACAGAACCACTCAATTTGTGGTTTTTGTTTTCTGTCTGCTGGAAATTTCTTTCAACATACAGAAACTCTTTAAGAAGATATGGTCCCAGTTATTGATTCTGGGCAGTATTTCCTGTGCAGTTTGATTCTTGTTCATGAATTCTCTACCTACCCCTATATCTTCGAGGTTTTTACCTACTTTGTCTTCTAACAGATTTAGTGTTTCTGTTTTAAGATTGAGATGTTTGATCCATTTAGATTTTTGTTTAGTATATGGTGATAGACATGGGTGTAGTTTTAGTCTTCTGCATATGGATAGCCAATTTTTCCAACACCATTTGTTGAAGAGACTGTTATTCTTCCAGTGAGCATGTTTGGCCCCTTTATCAAAGAGTGAGTTTGTGGTTCTGGTTTTATCTTCCAATCTATTCCATTGATCTTCAGGTCTGTTTTTATTCCAGTATCATGTTGATTTTATTACTGTAGCTTTGTAGTATATTTTAAAATCAGGGATTGTGATGCCTCCTGCCTTGCCTTTGCTGCTTAGAATCGCCTTTGCTATTCTATGTCTCTTCTGGTTCCAGATGAATTTTAGGAGTGATTTCTTAGATCTATGAAGTGTAAATTTTTAATTTTTAAATTTTCTTTACATATCCATAAACAATATGCAAGAGCATATTGTTTAATTTCCATTTTTCATACTTTTTATAGTGTTTGCAGACATTGATTTATTGATTGGTTATACTGTGTTCAGAGAAAAGATGTGATAGGATTTGAATTTTTTCAAATTTGGAAGAACTGGATTGTGCTTTAATATTTTACTACCCTAAAAATATTTCATATGCTGTTGAGAAAAATATATATTCTACATCTATTGGTTAAAAGATTCTGTAAGTGTATGTTAGGTCCATTTTGTTTAGAAAAGAGTTTAAAAGCAATTTTTTTGTATATTATTTGTATGCTAATCTGGAGTCTTCTTGTCTTGCATTGCAATGTGTCTCTCTATTTAGATCTGCTAAGGATTACTGTACATGTTAGTTTTTCCAATATTGTGTGAATAAGTATTCATTACTATAATAATCTTTTTGATGCATTTAACCTTCATTATTTGATACTTTCCTCTATGACCTGGAATAAGACAATGACACCAAATATCTACACTTACATTTATAATTGTACAGGAAAATCTAGAAAAAGCAATAAGGGAATACAAAGAAATAAAAATCATTCAAATTGGAAATCAACAAGTCAAAATATGCTTGTTTGCAGGTTAAGTGACTTCATAACGCATAAACCCTAAAGTCATCCTCATTATCATGATAGAACTAACAAGTGACTTTAACAAAGTGACAAGAGAAGAGATAAACACACAGTCAGCATTTTCCATATATTATCAGCAAATTTTCAACAACAGAAATACATTTATAAAAATTCTTTTAACAGTGGTACAAACTATGTAGAAATACATTTAATCAAGTGATGAAAGACATTCACAATGAGGTTTTTGATATGTAAGAGAAAAAAGGAACTAGAAATAAGTGCAAATATATTTTATGAAATATAATTGAAGAATAAATATAACTTAGATGTAAATATTGTGCAAAATAATCTACTGACCCAATGACATTACTATAGAAATATCAATGTTATTCGTTTTTTTTTATTTTAGAGAGAATAAAACAAAATAGGACAGAACAAAGCAGATCAGAACAGAATAACATAAGCAATACAGCACTTTACAATAAGACAACTGAACATGTACAGTAGCTATCAAAATATCTCTTTCTCTGATATAGTTGAGCATAGTTTCAAATACAGTAATATCAAACATAACAAAATAGTATAGAACCATACAGAAGAATGAAAGAATTACAGGGCATTGTAAACTGAAAAATAGAGAATGATCAATGGCTACTATAATATCTCATTTTTGATAAAAAAATTTGTTTATACTATCACATATACTAAAATCCCAGTAAGACACAACATGTTAGAACATATGGTAATAGAAGAATAGAAACATGTAGGACTTCTAAGCAAGATGATATTCAATCAGCAATGGGACCCATATATTTTGTTTTCTTCAAAACAGCTCTCCCTACCATCACACATAATAAAGTCAAACAAAGCAGAATAAAACCATCCAACTGATGAATGAAAACATTGAAAGGCTTCAAAGCAATGAAATGGGGAATCATGATTATCATAAAATCTTATATACTCTTAGCAACTCTTATACTAGGGAGACTATATGGTATTTACACATGTGAGTTTGGTTTATTTTGCTTATGAGTATGGTCTCAAGTTGTGTCCATTTATTTATAAATATCTCAATGTGATCATTCTTTATAGCTGAGTAGTACTTCATTGTATAAAAATACCACAACTTTATTATCCATTCCTCAGTTGATGCGCACATAGGTTGTTACCAAGGTCTGACTATTACAAATTGTGCTGCTATAAACATGGGTGCACATATATCACTGTGGTATAATGTTTTCAGTTCTTATGGGAATATGCCTAGAAGTGGAATATATGGGTCAAATGGGAATTCCAAACCCAGCTTTTTGAGGAATCTCTAGACTGACTTCCACAGTGGTTGCATCAGTCTATACTCCCACCAACAATGCAGAAGAGTTCTTTTTCCCCACAGCCTCTCCAGCACTTGTTGTTGGTAGTTTTTTCTTTTTTTTAATCCTAGCCATTCTTTCTGGGGAGAGATGGAATCTCAGTGTGGTTTTAATTTGCATTTCTCTCGTGACTAATGATGATGAACATTTTTTCATGTATTTATTTGCAATATGTATTTCTTCATTTGAGAACTGTGTATTCATTTCAGATGTCCATTTTTGGATTGGGTCTTTGCATTTTGAGGGACTGATTTTTTTTTTTGATTCTTTAAAAGTTCTAGATAGAATTCCTTTGTATGAGGAACATTTCATTAAGATTTTTTCCCAATTCGTGGGTTTTCTTTTCACTCTACTGGAAATCTTTTGACATGCAGAAACTCTTTAATAAGATGGGGTCCCAGTTATTGATTCTGGGAAGTATTTCCTGTGGGGTTTGATTCTTGTTCATGAGTTGTCTACCTACCCCTATTTTGCTTTCTGTTTATATTCCAACAGATTTAGTGTTTCTGTTTTAATAATTAGATCTTTGATCCATTTAGAATTTAGTGTAGTACATGGTGATAGCCATGGGTCTAGTTTTAGTCTTCTGCATAGGAATAGTCTTTTTATACAGCAACATTTATTAAAGAGACTCTCTATTCCAGCGAGCATGTTTGACCCCTTTATCAAAGATAAGGTGGTTGAGTGAATTTGTGGTTGTGGTTGTATTTCTAATCTATTCCATTGATCTTCAGGTCTGTTTTTATTCCAGTACCATGTTGATTTTAGTACAGTAGCTTTGTAGTATAATTTCAAGTTAGGGATTGTGATACTTCCTGTCTTGTCTTTGCTAGTTAGAATTGCCTTTGCTATTCTAGGTCTCTTCTGGTTCCACATGAGTTTTAGGAGTGATTTCTCTACATCTATGACATATGTTAGTGGTACTTTGATTCGAATTGCATTGAATCTGTATGCTAATTTTGGGAGAATGGCTATCATTACAATGTTTGTTCTTCCTATCCATGAACAGGGGATATCTTTCCATTTTCTGAGGTCCTCCTCAATTTCCTTTTTTAGGGTATTATAATTTTCCCTGTGTAGGTCTTTTACTTCTTTCGTGAGATTAATTCATAAGTATTTCATTTTTTTTGATGCTAGTGTTAAGGGTGTGGCTTCTCTTTCTCTCTCAGTATTTTTGTTGTTAGTGTATAGGAATGCTATTGATTTTTGAGTATTGACTTCATATCCAGCTACATTGCTGAATTTATTTATTATATCTAGGAGTCTTTCAATGGAGATTTGTGTGTATTCTATGTAAAGTATCATGTCATCTGCAAATAATGATCATTTGACTTCCTCCTTTCTTATCTTTACTGCTTTTGTTTCTCTCACTGTCTAATTGCTCTGGCTAGTATTTCTAGTACTGTGTTGAATAGGAGCAGTGACAGGGGACATCTTTGTCTTGCCTGATTTTAAGGTTAAGACTTTCAGTTTTTGGCCATTTAATATGATGCTGGTTGTTGATTTCTCATAGATGGCCCTTATCATATTGAGTTAAAGACCTTGTATTTCAATTATCTGTAAGGTTCTTATCATGAATGAGCATTGGACCTTATCAAAAGCTTTTTCTGCATCTATAGAGATGATCATGTGGTTCTTACTTTTGGCTCTATTGATATGGTGGATTACATTTATTGATTTACATATGTTGAACCATGCCTGCATTCCTGGGATGAATCCCACTTAGGCGTGGTGTATCATCTTCTTGATAATTTGCTGCATCCTGTTTGCCAATATTTTATTGAGAATTTTTGCATCTATGTTCATTAGAGAGACTGGCCTATATTTCTCTTTTTTAGTTCGGTCTTTCTCAGGCTTTGGTACTAGAGTAATATTTTCTGCCAGGAATGACTTAGGAAGAGTTGCTTAACTTTCAATTTCATTCAAGAATTTTAGGAGTGTTGCAATTAAGTCTTCTTTGTATTTCTTGTAGAATTTCACAGCGAATCTGACTGGGCCTAGGCTCTTCCTTTTTGGCAAGGAATTTCATTTTCAATTTCATTAATAGAAATTGGATTATTCAGCAGTTTGACATCTTTCTAACCCAGGTTTGATAGTTCACATGTATCCAGGAATCTGTCTATTTCTTCAGTGGTATTGAACCTATGAGAGTAGAGGCTTTCAAAGTAGGTGTTGATGATCTTCTGTATTTCCACTGAGTCTGTAGTAATTTCACCTTATTCATTCCTTATTGCATGAATTTGGGTTTTTTCTTTCCTTTTTAAAATAAGGTTTGCTAGGTTCTTATCAATTTTATTTATTCTTTCAAGCAACCAACTCTTTGATTCCTTGATTCTTTGCATTGTTTTCTTAGTACCTATTGCATTAATTTCTGCTCTGATCTTTATAATTTATTCCCTTATTTTGGCTTTGGGCTTGGCCTTCTCTTCTTTTTCTAGATGTTTGAGTTGTAGCATGAGGTTGTTCATTTGTATTTGTTCTATCTTTCTGATGTGGGAACTCAGTGCAATAAATTTTCCTTTGAGGACCTCTTTCATTTCATCCCACAAATTCTGGTAAGTGGTGTGTGTATTTTTATTTGCTTGTAGATATTATTTACTTTCTTCTTTAATTTTCTCCATGACCCACTGATTGCTCAAGAGTGTATTACTCAGTTTCTATGTTTTTGTGTGGTTTTTGCAGTTGCTTTTATCATTAATTTCTAGTGTCATCGCACTATGATCTGATAACATGCATAGGATAATTTCAGTTCTTTCACGTTTACTTAAATATGTTCTGAAGTGTAATATATTGTCTGGTTTAGAGAATGTCCCATGTACTGCTGAGAAGAATGTATATTTTGATGTTGTCAGGTGGAACACTCTATATACATCTATCAATTCCATTTGTTCACAGTTGTGATTCAGTTCTTTTATTTCTTTGTTGATTTTCTGTCTAGTTGATCTGTCCCTTTGTGTTAATGTCGTGTTAAAATCTCCTGTTATAATTGTGTTATTGCTTATTTGATTTTTCATTTCTGTTAATCTTTCCTTTGTATAGCTGGGTGCTCTTTAATTTGGTGCATATATATTTAAGAATGTTATCACTTTCTCTTGTAGTTTTCCCCTAACTAGTATTTAGTGACCTACTTTATCCCTCTGGATAATTCTTCATTTGAAGTTCACATTGTCTGAAAACAAAATAGCTACTCCCACTTTTTTTTTTTTTTTGGTTTCCAGTTGCATAAAGTATTGTTTTCCATCCTTTGATTTTCAGTCTATGGGTTTCCTTTTGGGTTAGATTGGTTTCTTGTAGACAGTATATGTTTGAATGTTGTTTCTTGATCCATTCTGCCAGACTGTTTATTTGATTGGTGAGCTGAGGCCATTTACATTAATGGTTATAACTGTTATATATATATTGGTTTATTATTGACATGTTATATTTCTGCTGTTGTATCTTTAGCTTCCCATTCTGTTTACTTGTCTACCTTGCTTGGTGGTTTTATCCTATATGTATCTAGAATGTCTTCCAGTATTGTTTGTAGGGCTGGTCTGGTGTTCATGAAGTTTTTCAGCTGTCCTTTTTCATGGAAGTGTCTTATTTCTCCATCCATTTTGAAGAAAAGTTTTGCGGGGTATATCAGTCTGGGTTGGAAGTGGTTTTCCTTTAGGATCTAGAATGCTTCACTCCATGCTCTTCTTGACTTCATTGTTTATGTTGAGAAGTGTGCTGTGATTCTGATAGGTTTTCCTTTATAGGTAATCTGTCTTTTCTCTCTAACAGCTTTTAGTATCCTGTTCTTATGGTGGATTTCTGGGATGGTGATTGTTTTGTGTCTGGGTGTAGTTTTATTTTGGTTATGGCTATTAGAGTTCTATATGCTTCACTAATCCATATGTCAGTTTCCATTCTCATGTTTGGGAAGTTTTCAGCTATTACTTCTGTAAATATCCTCTTGATATCATTTGGGCTATCCCCTTCTTTTTCATTTATCCCTATTAATTTTATGGTTTTTTTTTCATTGCATCATCTTTCAGCTGTTGAGTTGTTATTTCCTGATTTTTTGTTATTTTTAAAAGATCTTTCCTTTCCTGTTCACTAGCTGCAATATTATCTTTGAGGTCTGAAAGTCTATCTTCACTTTCATTGAGGTGGTTTTGACAGCTTTCAATAAAATTTTTGATTTCTTGTATATCTCTTTGAATCCACTTTATGTATTTTGTTTGTTTCTTATAGTGTTCTTTCAGGGATTGTATCTGTTTTCATTGTTCCTCTAATTATTTAGCTATGTCTTCACTAGATGTGTTCACTATTTCTTGCTCTACTTTTATCATTTATTCTTTTACCTGGGCAATTATTTCTGATTTGAATTTCTCGAATAGCTTCCCCTAGTTGCTTCTTTATTTCAGTTTATGTCATTTCAGTCATTTCAGTTTATGGCTTCTATTTTCTTCCATGTACAGGGCTCCTACACTTTCTTGGGATGGGCAGGAGAATTGAGCCTGCTTTTTGTTCTTTCCTTTTGTCATTTTTCTATATTTCCTTGCTTTGAGTGGTGTTCCAAACCTTCCTCTGGGTGTTTGGTGAATCACCTCCTTCATTCTCAACTCCTGGAGAAGTCACACCTTCCCCACAGGTTCTTGGTTCCCTAAATTTAGAGGCAGAAGCTCAGCATGGTGAAATGGGCCTGGTGGAATCTCTGGGCACAATCCCCTGTCCTGGGGGTAAGACATGATCTCTACCACTGGGAGTGCTGGTCTTAGTCTCTCCCCAGGCCAGCTCAAGTGGATCAAGAGTCCTCCTGCATGGTCTCCACCTCCTGAACTGAAAGAAGGCCACTGGATGTGGTGGAATGAGGCCCTGGAATCTGCTGGGCCCAGTCCAGCATCCCTGGTAGCTCCTCAGAAACTCAATCACTGGTAGCACTGGTCTCCAACTCTCCTTGGGGCACCAGGACTCACCTCGTTCTGTCCCAACTTCCCTTCAGGCTCTTGGCTCCCTAAATTGAGAGGCAGAAGCTGGGCATGGTGAACTAGGGCCAGTGGGCCCTCCTGGGTACAATCCCCTGTCCTAGGGGAGTGTATATATACTCAACTGCTGGGAGTACTGGTCTTAAGCCTCCAGAGGCCAGCCCAAGAAGGCCGAGATTCCTCCTGCATGGTCTCTGCCTCTTGAACTGAAAGAAGGCTGCTGGGCATGGTGGACTGAGGCCCTCAAGTCTGCTGTGCCCAGTCCAGCATCCCTGGTAGCTCCCCAGAAGCTCAATCACTGGGAGTGCAGGTCTCCAACTCTCCCCAGGTCCCAACTCCCCTGCAGGCTCTTGGCTCCCTAAATTGAGAGGTGGAAGCTGGGCTTGGTGAACTGGGGCCAGTGGAACCCCCAGTGCACAATCTCCTGTCCTATGGGAGTGGATATGAATGGAACCACTGGAAGTGCTGGTCTTAAGCTCTCCCCAGGCCAACCCAAGTGGGCCAAGAGTCCTCCTGTGTGGTCTCTGCCTTCTGAACTCACCCAGTTCCAACTCCCCTGCTGGCTCTTGGATCCCTAAATTGAGAAGCAGAAGCTGGGTGTGGTGAACTGGGGCTAGCAGAACCTCCGGGTCACAATCCCCTGTCCTTGTGCAGTCCCAACTCCCCTGCAGGCTCTTGGCTACCTCTCAATGTTATTCTTCCAAAAAGTAGAATATGCAACTTAAAATTTGTATGGAATTGCAAAACACTTGACATACTAAAAGCAACCTTCAGCAAAAAGATTGGACCTGGATATTCCTTGAGTTTAAAATGTAGTAAGAAAATCTATGATAATTTAATTAGCATGGCATTGGCATAAAATTAGAGACATGCAGACCAAAGGAAACAAATATAAATTCTTGAAATAACTCTAAACATAATCTCTAAACATAGCTCTAAACATAAACTCTAAATGCCTTACAGAATTTTTACAATGTGGTAAAAAAGAACCATGTCTCTTCAATAAATGTTAATGAAGCAATCAATTATACATAGGGTCAATAATGAAACTAGAGTTTTATCGGTAGCTGATTGCAAATACCAACTCCAAGTGGATCAAAGATTTAAATTCTAGGACTGAAACTAGGAAACTGCTAGAAAAACACACTGAGAAAATTCAGAATATTGAGTTGAGCAAAAAAATTTATGGCTATCATTCTAGGACCAAGAATCCTAACACAACATTAACATGCAGAACTACATCAAAGGTTTCTGTGCATAAAATAAAATAATTATCAGTAGGGATATAAGAAAACTTCCAAAATGGGAAGAAACAGTTGCAACTGTATATCTGACATAGAGTTGATATATAAGAAACTGAAACAACTGAATATTATACAAATAAATTAGTTTTAGGCCCAAATAATCCATTTTAGTTGGACTACAGATCTGAGAAGACATTTTCTGATGGAAAATTTATGAATGGTAACAGATACATGAAAACATGTTAAACATCATTAACAGTCAAGGGAATATAAATGATAAACATGAGATTTTTACCTTACCCTAGGTCAAATATGTACTGTCAGAAAAGAAAATAATGAGAAATGCATACAAAGTTGCAAAGAAAGTAATTCTTATGTTGATAGAAATATAAATGAATATAAATATCATAGATTCTCTCTCTCTCTATATATATATATATTATATATGTATATATATTATATATGTATATGTATATATATATATAGTATGGAAGTTTCATTTTTTCTTTTTTTATTTAAAGAGAAAAAACAAAAAAGAAATAACACAGAATTTCAAACATTAAACAGTAAGAAATCACTAGTTGATAAATTACATATTGTCATCTTAGAAATAGGTGTTCAAATTAGAAAGTTAAAGCATACAAAGTGGACATTCAAACAGTGAGACTGCAAACAGTTATGTTCAATGATCTAAAATACCTTAGTACTATGGTAATCAATCCTACACACTTAAACATACATGAAGTGATATCCTTTAGAGCACTTTCTTTTCCTCTCTTTTTGACAATAGCAATTAAACATTTTGAGTTTTATTACTCCTACATTTCTTACTACTTTTTTACACTAGAGACACAATATTTATAAGTATGATTCTTATTTATTTATTTATTTGAGGATAGTCTCAAGATATCTCCATTTCCCTATGCAGGCCACAAGATCATCTTCTTTTATACCTGAGTAATATTCTATTGTATAAAAATACTACATCTTTTTCATCCATTCTGTGGTTGATGGGTATGTTGGTTGTTTCCAAGATTTAGTTATTACAAATTGTGCAGCTATGAACATGGGTACAGAGATATCACTATGACATGACTTTTTCAGATTTTCTGGGAAAATACCCAGGAGGAGAATAGCTGGGTTGAATGGAACTTTCGATCATAGTCTTCTGAGAAATCTCCATACTGATTTTTACAGTGTCTGCACCAGTCTACACTCTCAACAACAATGGAGCAGTGTTCCTTTTTCCCCTGCAGCCTCACCAACATTTGTGATTTGTTGATTTTTTGATGGCAGCTATTCTTTCCAGAGTGAGATGAAATCTCAATGTTGTTTTAATTTACATTTTTGAATGACCAGTGATGGTGAACATTTCTTCATTTATTTATTTGCAATTTGTGTACCTTCATCTGAGAACTGTGTGTTTATCTCAGATGCCCATTTTTGGAGAAGATCTTTAAATTTTGGGGATTTGATGTTTTTCAATTCTTTATATGTTCTTGATATAAGTGCTTTGTCTGAGGGGTTGCTGGCTAAAATTCTCTCCCATTTTGTGGGTTTTCTTTTCATGCTGTTGGTGATTTTTGTTGAAGTCCCGAAACTTTTCAATAATATGAGATCCCAGTTGTTGATTCTTTGAAGTGTTTCCTGTGCCATTTGCATTTTTTTTCATGAATTCTCTCCCTTTGTTATTCTAGGGTTCTTCAGTTTCTAAATGAATTTTAGGAATGTTTTCTCTACATCTGTAAGGTATGTTAATGGTATTTAGTTTGGGATTGCATTAAATCTGTATAACATTTTCATAATTTGTCTCTCAGTGAGCTTTTCATTTGTGTACAGGAATGCCATTGAATTTTGAGCATTGAATTTGTACCCAGATACACTGCTGAATTTGTTTGTTACTTCTAGTAGTCTTACAAAGGAATTTTTTGTGTCTTCTATATAGATTTTCATGTCATCTGCAAATAGGGATAATTTAACT
>PVJX010002349.1:100726-131504 GCA_004027295.1 Dolichotis patagonum
GAAAAGGAGTGGTCATAGTGGACATTCTTGTCTTGTTCCTGAATTTAACATGAAAGGTTCCCATTTTTTTCCATTTAGTACAAAGTTGGTTGTTGGTTTGTCATAGATGGCCTTTATAAGATTGAGGTAGACACCATGTATTGTGAGTTTCTGAAGTGTTCTTACTATGAACATGTGTTGGAATTTATAGAAAGCTTTTTCTTCGTCTATTGAGATGACCATATGATTTCTATTTTTGGCTCTGTTGATGTGGTTTATTAGATTTATTGATTTGCATATGTTAAACCATCTCTGCATTCATGGAATGAACCCCACCTGGTCATGCTGTATAATCTTCTTGATGATTTGCTGCATTCTTTTTGCCAGTATTTTATTAAGAATCTTTGCATCAATGTTCATTAGTGAGACTGGCCTATAGTTCTCCTTTTTGGTTGGGTTTTTCTCTGATTTGGATATCAGATTAATACTTGTCTCTAGGAATTTTTCAGGGAGGATTGCTTCCTTTTCAATTTTATTTAGGAGATTAAGGAGTGTTGGCATCAAATCTTCTCTACATTTCTTGAAGAATTCAGATGTGAATCCTTCAGGACCTGAGCTTTTCTTTGTTACTAAGTTTTTAATTATATTTTCAATTTCAATAGCAGATATTGTGTTATTCAAAATTGCTATAACTTCTTGATTGAGCTTTGGTAGTTCATATGTTTCTAGAAAACTGTCCATTTCTTCTGTGTTTTCCTCTCTATGTGAGTAGAGATTTTCAAAGTGGGTATTCATGATCTTTAGAATTGCCATGGCATCTGTAGTAATTTTCATCTTTTCAGTCTTTACTGCATGAATTTGGGGTTTTTCTTTCTTTTTCTAGATAAGGTTAGCTAGCAGTTTGCATTTGTGTTTGTTCTCTCAAAAAACAGCTTTTTGATTCATTAATTATTTGTATTTTTTAAGTTACAATTGCATTGATTTCTGCTCTAATATTTACAATTTCCTCTCTTCTATGAGCTTTGGGTTTAACTCACTCTTCTTTTTTTATAAACGAGATGAAGCTTTAGGTTGGTTATTTTTGCTCATTCAGTGTTCTTAATATGACAATATATTGTTATATATTTTCCACTTAAGACCACTCTCATTGTGTCCCACAGATTACAGTATGTTGTTCCCACATATTCAATGAATTGTAGGTATTGCTTTATTTATTCTTTAATTTCATCTGTAGCCCATTGGTTGTTCAAAAGGTTGTTATTTGATTTCCATGTGTTTATGCAGGTTTTGCAATTTCTTTTACCATTAATTTCCAATTTTAGTGCGCTATGTTCAGATATTATGCATGGGATAATTTCAATACATTTGCATTCACTTAAGAATGTTTTGTGGGATAATATATGGTCTATTTGGAGAATGTCCCATGTGCAGCTGAGAAGAATGTGTATTCTGATATGGTTGGGTGGAACACTCTGTAAACATCTAGTAAGTCCAATTGCTCACAGGTATGATTCATTTCTATTATCTCTTTAATGACTTTTTGTCTAGTTGATCTATCTTTTTGTTAAAATGTGATATTAAATTCGCCTGTAATAATTGTGTTTGTGTATTTGGTTTTTCTTGTCCATTAGTATCTGTCTTATATAGTTGGGTGCTCCTGCATTTGGTGCATATATATATTTATAATTGTTAGTTCTTCTTCTTGAATTTTTCCATTAATGAGTATGTACTGACCTTCTTTATCTCTTTTAATCATTTTAGGTTTAAAGTCCACATTGTCTGCAAATAGAATAGTTACCCTTTCTTTTTTCTGTGTTCCTGTTGCATGGAATGCTGTTTTCCATCCTTTGACTTTTAATCTATGAGTTTCCTTTTGTGTCAGGTGTGTTTTATGTACACAGCATATTGTAGGATCATGTTTCTTGATTGATTCTGTCAACGTTTTTTTTTTTTTGATATGTGATTTGAGCCCATTTACATTTATGGATATCACTGATATGTACTGGCTTCACTTTGCCACGTTATTTTCCAGTTGTTTGCTTTCTGCATTTCCCTCTTGTTTAATTGTCTGTCCTACCTGGTGATTTCTTTCTGCTGTTGTTCTGGGAATTGTGGTCATTTTTATCTCCATCTAGTATGTCTTTCAACACTCTTTCTAGGATTGCTTTGGTGGATGTGAATTTCTTTAGTTGGTCTTTGTCATGGATGTATCTTGTTTCTCTTTTAAATTTGAATGAAAGTTTTGCTGGGTATATCAGTCTGGTTTGAATGTGATTTTTCTTTCATGGCTTGAAATACCTCACTCAAAGCTCTTCTTGACTTGAGTGTTTGTACTGAAAAGGCTGCTGTGATTCTAATGGGCTTTCCTTAATAGGTGTGTTAGTCTGCTCTCTAACAGCTTTTAGCATTCTGTTTGTAAGTTGTATGTCTGGGATCTTAATTATTATTTATCTAGGTGTAGACTTATTTTGGTTTTGACTGTTTGGCATTCAATATGTCTCACTTATCTGCATATCAGATTTTTTCCCCATGTTTGGGAAATTTTTTGTTATTACTTCTGTGAATATTTTAGATATGTCATTTGCATTGACTCCTGCATCTGCACTGATGCCTATTAATCTTATATTGTTTCTCTTGGCATCATCTTGAAGCTGCTGGATTTTCCTTTCATGCTAATTTGTAATTTTTAAAAGTTCTACCCTTTCATGATTGCTAATTGCGATCCTGTTCTCAAGGTCCGGAATCCTATCCTGAGCTTCACTTAAATGATTTTCCAGCTTTAAATAGAATTTTTTGTTTCTTGAATGTCTCTGAGTTTTCTTTTTCCATGAATTCTGCTTGTTTTCTATATTGTTCATTCAAGGTTTCAATCAGTTTCCCATGCTCCTGTACTTTTTTCTCTATTTCTTTTTTTTGCTGTGCTCAGTGTCTCCTGTACTAAGGTTGTTATTTCTGTTTTACATGGGAGAGTACTTCTAATTTGATTTTCTCTATAGCTTCATGGAGTTGTTGTTTTTTTTTTAATTTCACTCACTATCTTTTCAGATATTTCCTGTGTCTTACTTTTGAAGTCCCTATTTCAGTGTCTCCTGTATTTGCTCCTGGTGGACTAGATGTTTGAGATTGCATTTTGCTTTTCCTTTTTCCATTTTCCCCTTTTGAGTTAATATTTGGTCTTTAGTCCCACTAGAGTCAGCTGTTGGTAGTGTGTATCTTGAGGTCCTAATTAAGGTTGATGTTTGTCCAAATGCTGCATCCCTCAATCAATAGGTGGGCCAATAGATGACTTCATACTGCAGGGCCCGCCTGGTGAGTCCTATATTCTTCAAGGGCTGACAAGCTTAGTAGTATTGATGTATGCCATCTTTCAGTTCCTGCTATTACTTTATGTTTGGGTTGTGCCAGGTCACCAAATCTATAGTGTCTATAATGTCTATAGTGTTTGCGTTGGCTGGGGCTCTACTGTTTCCCTATTGTGTGCCTATGTGTCTCATAAGCCCCTTTCAATTTTCTCCAAGTTGGGGGAGCCATTATTGGCCCCCTCTTCACCATACCTGATGTTTTCTGTGTGCAGGAAAGGGTCACCCACACTCTTTCCAGACTCACTATGGTCTTACAGTTAGTTGGGAGCAGCTTTACTACTGACTGCATTGACCCACTGTATAGCTCTATTTTAGGGAACCTTGGCCTGTGCAGTTGAGCATTTCCTGTGTGACTCCAGCCACAACTGTGGAATGCCATGCCACCATGGGACCTTGGCAATCACCCAGCAGATGCTCAGAACCAGGACATCAGCTGGCCCCTCAGGGACACACTCTACCTCCTGTATCTAATACTGCTGTTGATCTTCAGCTCACACCTTTCTTCCAGAACCTTGGACTACAGTGGATTTACTGTGCAAGCTTGAAGGGAGATTCAGTAACTGCCTAAAACCTTTTATGGTTTTGTGGGGGTTTTTATCTTATTTTTTTCTCTCTGTTTTCTAAAGATCTTGGCCTGAATATTTTACTTTTCATTGAGCTTTTGTCTAGTTATACTATCAGGATGATGCTAGCTTCCAGCATTGAGCTTGCTAGTGGTTTTTACTTTGCATTTCAGGGAGTTTCAGGCATTTTTACCTTAGTTCTTAAACAAGTTTCTGGTAAAATTTTGCAAAGAATCCATCAGGTGTTTAGCTTCTGTATTTGATAACTTGTTTTAATGGCTATGGTTAATTGTATGTCATTGAGCCCATCCAGGTTATATACCTTCTTGGTTCCATCTTGCTAATTTATTCCCAGGCATTTATCCATTTCTTTTAATTCTCCAGTGTATTGGAACATATGTTTTCAAAATGCTTCTTACAATCGTCTCCATTTGGTATCTGTTTTCAATATCTTTTTCTTTCTATTTCCATTGATAGGTCTCTTTTTCTTTTGATAGTTTAGGTAGGGTTTAGCAATCTTTTTTGTCCTCTTTGATTCATTGATCTTTGGTATTAATACTCAATTTCTTCACTTTCTACTTTAGTTTTCATAATTCATTTTATTATTTTTATTTTGGATAATTCTCTATATTTGGGTAATTCTTGTTTTTGTGAGATCTTGAAATTATTTGCTAGGTTACTTATTTGAGGTTGCTATTCTCTTGGTTATTTTTTTCTGCTTTATTTTGCATTTTTTTGACAGAAAGTATTCTCCTGACTCACTCTCTGGATAGTTCCTTGATTTCAGATTTGGGCCAACATGCCCAGGTATACATTGCTCTACTATTTTTATGTGAGCATTAATAGCTCTAAAATTTTCTTTTTGAACTGCTTGCATTTTGTTCAGTATGTTGTGATGTCTTGTACTTCCTTTGGCTTTTGATTTTAGAAACATTTAATTTCTTCTGTGATGCATCTATTATTCTTCATGAGTTTGCATAGTTTCTTTTGCTATTGATTTCCACTTTCTTTAAGTTATAATCTGGTAGTATGCAAAGGGTATTTCTATTCTTTTACATCTGCTTAAGAATGCTTTATTGGCTCTGATGTTTTCTATTTTCAATCAATTTTTATGTGCTGCTGAATAGAATGTGCACTCGTTTTTATACACTCCATGTATATCTAAGTTCATTGCATAAAATATTGTTTAACTCTAATTCATAAGTGCTGTGAATTTTTGGTATTTTATCCATTTCTGACAGTGATATGAATCCCCTCTATTATTGTCTATCATGCTTTTTACATTCTATATTTTTTTCTTTATCAACCACTTCTAATATTCTTTATTTCTTCTTATATACTCATATTTCATCTGCTATACTTTCCTTTTTCTCCATTTTGTTTTTAGAACAGTAGATGTCTGTAGCAATAATATTTATGTTATGGTAAGAGTTGATGTGTACATTAATGTATTTTAATTTCTTTTCTCACCCACGTGCCTCCTCTCCCTTCTCTTGATTCTCTTCTCTTTTGAGAAACATCTATCTTCTTTCTTCCCTTATAGTGAAAGACTCTCTACATACATTTTGTCACACTAAAAGATGCTCTGATTATTTATCATACCCCACATAGGTAAACTGAAGAGATAAAAAATTATGGCACATAAATAATCATGCAATAAAAGGGGTATAAAAGACATAGTTCAGCTCTAAATTTTTTCTTAGAGTTACTTCTCATTACTCTAACAATGTCTCATTTTTTACATATAGACTCGTAACTGGGTTTAGAGCACAGAGAAAATTAATAAGATAGCTTGAAAAAAGCTAGACCATGATTTCTGTAATCTTTATGTCACCTTAGAAAACCAGAAAGATACTTAAATCAGATTATAACATTCTCAAATTAACAAACTTTCTGAACCTTGGAATGTAAAGCACACAACTAACTAGAGCAACAACAGTTTTTTTTCAAAATGGGTAAAATAAACTTTTAAATATAAAGTATATTGTAACAGAAAATGCTTCCTCCCCACCCAGCCAGTATACTTAGTTGCCCAGGTGATAGTTCCTGTTGCAGTTCTGGTTGCTTCTGTCTCTTAGAAATGGCTGGTTCCTGTCATGCTTACCTGGTTACTATGATGCATATCAGAAGAACCAATGAAAGAAGCCACACTCTACCTCTGTACTCTCTCGCATCCTTGCAACTCCATAAAAACCTCTTTCCCAAGCCTCAAGGCCAGACATTTTTATGGTCAATTGAATCCCTGTCAGTGCCTGTCTGATGTTAAATGTATCTGCTCTCAAATGCTGGGTGTCCTCAACATGTTCCTCTTTTCCATAGCAGTATAAAAAGACTACTAAGGATATTTTCCTGAACTATATTTAGAAATACAGGAATATGTATGGCCTTATAATAAAGGTAAATAAAGGTAAATAAACAAGTTTTAATTTCTGAATTCTGTAAACATTATAAGATATTTTAGATTTCATAAATCTAAATAATTTCATAATTTTAAAAATCTGATTGCTTCTTTGTAAGGATTACTTATTACTGCTCTTTTTCTTTTTTGTTTCTAATCTCTGTATAAAACCCCTGGTGGGGTGGATTATATATAATTTAAGTTATAAAAATTTCAGAAACTACTGTTAATAATTAAATTTCAAGAAGGAATCTGACTAAATTAATTACCTCCATTTATGATTAGAACAACAGATAAAATAGCTTACTAACTGATGTGAGTTATGAATGTCACTGTGACATAAGATTTGCTGATTTTCTTATTTGGCTTATAAATGTAAAATAAAATTCATTGGAAAATCTGGAAATATTTTCAATCCTACTTTGTATATACACAAATATATACAATCAATATGTTCAAGAAATAGCTACACGTCCATGTTTATTAAGGCTTTATTATCACTAGTCAATATATTTTTTCAATGTATCCACTAAGAAATAGGTAGTTAAAGAACAGGAGGCATACATGCACAGTGGAATGCTACCTGGTCATGAAAAATAAGAAACCCTTCTCTTTGGCAAGACAAATATAAGCCTGAATGACATTATATTAAGTGAAATAAGCCAGGCACAAAAACAAAAATCACTCCATGAACACATGTATATGTGGAATATAAAACAAGTTTAATTTCTACAGACAGTAAAATGATGATTTCCAGACATAAGGAGAATGACTCAAAAATTTTGGTCAGCTAAATTGAGTAAATCTAAGCAATCTATTGTGCAGCATAATGTCTATAATTAATGTCCACATAATGTAAGCCTGAAAATGTTAACAGAGAAGCATGTGTTCTTATCACAAAAATTATAATTATGTTAAATAATAAATATTATTCATTTAGGTAGAGTAATAATACATTAATTAGCTCAATTTACCTATTCCTTGATGTAGATATTTCATAACACCTTGCTTTATGTCATAAGCACATACAAATCTTATTTGAAAATTTAAAACCCAACCAAGCAAAAACACATTGAGACAAGCATTAATATATTGCAAAAGAAAAATGTCTTTAAGATAAAGAGAAATAAATTAAAAATACAAGGAGAAAAACATATAAGATATAATGAAAGCAATGTTTATGGAAAAATTTATAGATGGAGAAGCCAATACAAGAAAGTTTTCAAATCAATAATAACCTAATGTTTCCTTTTAAGAAACTAGAAAATAAAGAGCAAGGAAAAATAAGAAAGAAAATAGTAGAAATAATTGACTATAGAAAGAGAAATCTATAGAAGAGAAAAATCAATATTTCTTTGAACAAATTTCAAAGAGATAGACACAGAGACAGAGACAGAGAGATAGAGACCTAGTTAGAGATAGAGGCAGAGGGGAAAATGAGAATCAATGATGCATCTAGAGACATTAAAGAAATTTTTAAAAAATTCTCTCAAAAAGATAATGAATAAACAGGACAAATTTTATCACGATAAATTACCAAAATTAACTTAAAAAGAGATAGTAACATGGCATCATAAAATTAAAAAGTTTACATTGTCCATTTAAGAGCATGTTATACCCAAGACTATATCAAGAAATATACCTTCTAAAAATTTTCAACAAATTAGGCAATTGAGGAGAAGTTTCTCAATATAATTAAGATCATTTAAAATAAGCTCACAACTAATATCCTCCTTAATAATGACATCTTGAATACTTTCACCCCAGATTAGTAATGAATCAAAGATACCTGCTCTTGCTACTTCTAGGGGCATACTGAAGATTTTAGTCATGAAAAGTGGGCAAGAAAAAGATACACAACCATAGGTTAGGTCAAAAAAAATATGATATATACATGAAAATGACATAATTTTATATAGAGACTTTTTAATGAATCAATTAAAATATACTATAACATACATTTAACAGGTTGCAGTTTAAAACATTGCTGTACATGAGACAATTGTATCTATTCAAAACTGATAGGAACATTCCAAAACCAGCACCACTATGGCCAACTAGGTGGAGGCAATGAGGGAGGAGTTTCCAACACATGGACCAGAGAAAAGCAGACACATTGGGTGTGGTCAGCCAACTTGGAAAGATAAACAGCAAGGGAAAGCCAAATTTGGAAAGGTAAGCAGCAAGAAAAATTCACTGATCTCAAATCCAGGGAAGCTGGACAGCTCCTGGACCTCAGCACCGCAGGCTTATATATAACAGGTGTCAATGTATGTGCAAAGCAAAAGAAGAATTAATCAGTTCTTTAAATAGCACTTCTCATGGTCAAGTCCGGGTATCCCTCACAAGAATGATGCATACAGGATCCAAACATAAGGTAAATGCCAACCTACTTAAAGGTTTCAACATTTTCACAGCTTCCCTCAATCATCAATCACACTGCAGTCTGACACAAAAACATATTAAATCACTTATGAAAGCAAACCCACTAGAATTATAAAATGTGTTTCAACATAATCCTTTACAGCTAGGAGCATGTGGAGTAAAGAACTGCAAGTCCTAAAGAAAAAATATGAAAACAATACAAAACAAAAATACTTTAAACCAATAATAGGTCTTCTAAACTATATTTCAAAATAGATGGAGAAATTAAGACTTTCAAACAAAGACATAAATTTAAACAATTTATGATCACCATTCCAGCACTGCAAAATTTTTCAAAGATATCTGAGATAGAGTTAATGAAGCCATTGATGCCAAAAATTGTCTAATGAAATGAATACATCCATCAGGCTGAGAAAATTAGAAAAAAGGAAAAATGATGAAATCAGCAATAGGAAAATTATGGAATGATAAAAATCAATGTCTTTCAGTAAAGTCGCTCATATAAAAGGTCTCAGTTCCCCAGTAAGAAGACATAAATTGGCAAATTTGTTCAAAAAGAAAAGTCCACACTAGACTGAATATAAGACATATTTAATCTACAAATATTAATAATAGAATAAAAATCAAAGGGTGGAAAACCATATTCCATAGAGTAGAAGTTTCAAAGGAAGGAGGAGTAACTCTCCTATTTTTAGACAAAGTGGACATAAAGTCAAAATAGATCAGAAGAGGTAAAGACAGTCACTACATATTGGTTAATGAAACAAGTCAACCAGAAGAAATAACAACTATTCACATAAATGTATTGAACATCAGTGCCCCCAAAGCAACAAAAATATACTATTGAATATCAAAGAGCACATAAACAAACAGCAACATAATCACATTGGGAACAATTCTACATTGTCAAAAATTCCCTGTATGCAAAAATATGGGCAACCATTTGGAAGAAAACAAGAGACAATATGACAGATAGTGAAGATCTCTTTTTCTAGCTTTGTAATTTATGCTTTCTTATGTCCCGTTCTGTTCTGTTGTGCTGTTTGATTTTACCACCTTTAAAATAAAATTTAAAAAATAAATAAATAAATTTCAGCTTTTGGAGACACTAAAAAAACCAGACAGTTCAACTTGGCAAAAATCAACAGAGAAATAAATTTGAAACACAACTTTGAAAAAGTAGAATTCATTGATATCTATGTACTTCTGCCCAAAAGAGCATTTTTAAAAAACCAGTTTTGTTAGCACTGGATGTAACTTCCATCAAAAGAGACCATGTACTAGCTTATAAATAATGTTTGGATAAACATAACACAATCAAAGTTATACCAAATTATCATATTGCAGTAAATAAAATTAGAAACTAATGGTGAAAGAAACTATAGAAATCACAAAAACACATGGAGATGAAGCAATACACTCAAAAAATCAGGCTAGGGATTTAGCTCAATAGCTTAAGTACCTGCCTGGTAAGCAGGAGGTCTTGAGTTTGATCCCCAGTACAAAAAAAAAATCAATGAAAAAATTATTTCCTACAATCAAACAATAAAGTTAACACAATATACAAGAACATATAGAAAACAATAGAAGCAGTCCTAAAGGAAAACTGATAGCTGTTAATATCTAGAATGAAAAACAGAGAGTTCAAATGTATAACCTAATCATGCTTCTTAAGGTCCTAAATGAAATGAAAACAATCAAAATTCAAATCTCATGCAAGAAAAAAAAATAACAAAGAGCAGTTTCTAATGGAATCCAGATGAAAACAACAACAACAAAAAATGAATAGAAGACCTGCTTCTTTACACTAATAGCTGTTAGATTATTCCGGCTCAATAGAGAAGTAAAAGTACAAAACAAACAGGTTTATTGAAGTGAGGACGTGGAAAGGAGCACACAATCCATGACGACTGGGCTGTCTCCTTTGACCAGAATATGGGGTATGGGACATATGTAACCTCTGACTGGGGGTGGTGATTAAGGTGGGCATTGATGATGTGTGAGGAGCTGATTAGAATTTTCTTTGCATGCACTGGGAAAGGAAAAAGGAATTTGTAATAAATGGAGGAGGAAGTGACCTCAGGGTAAACATCCCTGATTTGGCCTTCCACTGCCATAATGTCCTGTAGTTTATTCTAGGAAAAACTCTTTAATTCTCATCTTTTTATTGTTAAGAAAAGGGTGACGTCTCTCTCTTACTACATCCTGCTGAAAGGGGACTCCATATTGGGATTCAGGAAGGTTGATGGGATGAAGATTGATGAACCTGGTACCAGGTATTTCAATCAGGGCAAGGAACTAATCATTGGTGAACCCTCGCATCCTAGATTGGAGAAATAAAATGAAAAGGTGCTATGAGGAGGCAGATCACTATCATAATTAAAGGACCCAGGAAAGGTAGAAAGAAAGTGTCCTTGATCCAAATGTGTCATTCCACTGGGGCCAAGGTGAGGTAGAAGCTGAAAAGTTAGTGTGGGGTTAGGAGGAGTGAATTTATGAGAAGTAATTATTCCCCCATCTGAAAGGATAAAAATTAAAAGTGTAGGTAGGTAGGGCTTGTGCTAGTTTTAGGAGTTGAACTGGAAAGAATAAGAATCATTAGAAATATAAGGCCTGATTTTTGAATCATGTTTGGGAAATTATAGAGTAGAGGTGGGAGGGCCATGACTATGTTAGAGAATATTGGTTCTACATTATGTTCTATGCTGTTTGGAATTTAGATAAAATAGTAAGATTAAGCTTATTGCCTGTATTATAATGTAATGCCATTAAATTTCTCTTTTAGATGTTCAACAACTGAGATTTAGAGACCAAAATATTGAAAAGAAAAATGGGTTAAGAGTACAGCCAATATTTTGGCTCCAGTCCTCCAAGGTCAATGAGACATAGGAGAACTTCTGTCATGGTATCTTTTTTTTGTGTGTGTGTTTAAATAAAGGCATTGGGGTAGTTGAGCAGTCTCTTCCAACTCTCAGATAAAGCACTCCATCTGACCTCATTTTTCTGTCTCTATCTTTATTTTCTTCATCCATTCATCACTCTTCCCCCGTGTCTCCTCCCCCCAGAAATTTAGAGAACTCCAATGAACAGGACACTAAGGCAAATACAAAATTTCACAACAAAAAATCACTGAAAATCAAATGGTGGAAGAGACAATTGGGACCTATGAAAAACTTTCTTAAACAAAAACTGGTCATTTTATACAGCAAAGAGCAAGCTGAGAAAGAACAGGACGTGCAACAAAGGACAAGGAAGAGAAGAATGAAAGAGAGAGTTTGGGAGAAAGTGGTTAAAGAACAGGAGGAGGAGAGAGATGGGGCAGAGAGAGAGAGAGACACAGACAAAGAGACAGAAATACAGAAGAGGGAGAGAAAATGGTAGAAATGACATTTGAGGACTGTGTAGAAAGACTAAAATACTGCTGTTTGTGAGTCTCACCTGAGAAGTTGACCTCAACACTCCACCATGCTGGCAGCTGCCTCCAGGACAGGGCTCTCTGGGGCACAACCAGAGCTCAGGCTCCTGCCCCTCACACTGAAACTCTTCAGCCCACATCTGCTCACTGGCATTTCTGGACACGTTCCCCAGAACAGACACAGGCTTGCCGCACCCCAGCTCTGCACAGATGACCTGGGCAGTGGGGAATGTGAAGCTCACATCAGATACTGGAATCCAACTTCTTCCGGAGTTCACTTCCACTTGCCCTGAACACAGTACATAATTTCCACCCAGACACACAAATCCTGTGAGAGATAAAATGACTGTGAGGGATGAGGATATAGTTCATTAGTATGGGCACCTTCCTGGCAAGCATGAGATTGTGATTTTGAACCCCGGTATGAAAAAAAAAGACAAACAAACAAACCAATAAACCAACCATAGTGAGTGTCCATGATCCAAGTTTAGAACCTGTGAATGATATATTAGAGGTTCTACTCTTAGCACTGTTCTTTTCTTGGGTTTGCATGGTATAGAAAGTGGATTGAAACATGATGCTATAATTAGCATCACATTAGAAAATTTTTGAAGATTAATTCAGGAAAAATTCAGTTCAAAATTTCCCATTCTGTAAGTGGAATACCAAAATTCTTATCCTGGTTCCTTTGATATCAAAAGCACATCAACTGATTTACCATCTGTCTGGGCACCTACCTATAAACATTTGTCTTTATCTCTAAGATCCATATTCTTCAGTGAATTTGTCCACAATTAAGAAAATAGGTATCCTTAGATTTTCATTGTTTCATCACCAGGATATTTCTGTACCTAGATAATAATGAGAACAATTAAATGTTATCAAAGAATGAAATATTTTCAGTATTTATTTAAATCTTGTGGTTTACATTTTCTTTCTACTTAGCCATGAGAATGGGCCCACAAGTCAGAGAGAGAATAATGCAGAAACCATGTTTGGAAGCTAAAATATTAAGGTTTTTACATTGTTTCTCATACAGAAGACAGAAAGAATAGTGAGGAGCTAGATTGGAAGTGATTAAATCTTTGAGCCTTCATCTTCTTTGTTGCTGTTAGTATAGAGTAGGTAGCTTATCACTAATAAGTGGAATTTAAAGAAACCAGGAGACACCTAGGGAAGATACTTAGGAAGGCATTTCAAGAATAGAAATCCAGAGAGATGTATGGCTACAAACATGAACAGACAGCACTCATAAACAAGTAAAGCAGCAATGTTCTTTCTCAAAAGAAAAGCATTCAGTGTTTTGTTCTCCAATAAGCCAGCTATATGGGACAAACAGCAGCTATATTAGTCTATTTTTTTAGGATAGTTCATTTTAATTGGGCATTTTAATTGGACATTCTCTTATTTCTGATGGTTAAGCATTAAATTGAAGTCCATGTTCTAAAGCGACTCTGTAAAGCCATTTAAATGATATTGCTGGAAACTTTGTGTTGAGTTTTGTCAAAGGTGTTAATTTCAACAATATATATATATATATATATATATATATATATATATATATGTATATATATATATAATAGGAATAGAATGTTGGTAAAAACATTACTTTGGAAGTAAAAATACACCTACACAAGTTTTTTTACTTCTATAGACACTATCGGCATTGGTGGGCAGGGACAGGAATGGCAATGACTGTGGTCCCCACTCCTAGGCAAAGAATTCTGAATGGCTGTGAGTTCTCTCCATGGACACAGCCATGGCTTCCTTAGCTGTTCTGGTTTTTACCCAGGTCCCACGGCACATTAGGGGTTGCTGCAACACCACCACCAAGGGCCACCAACCATGGAAGACCTGGCTTCATTCTCATCATTTGTTTTCATTATATATTGTGATTTTCTAGTTCCCAAGAAGAGTGGTGCATTGACTCAATTCAGATAAAATAGCATTTCCATTTTCTTTTCTTTTCTTTTCTTTTCTTCTTTTCTTTTTTCTTTTCTTTTCTTTTCTTTTCTTTTCTTTTCTTTTCTTTCTTTCTTTCTTTCTTTATTGATTGATTGATTGATTGATTTATTACTTGAAACATTGTAGGTGCATGGCAGGTACTTAACCCTGCTGAGCTAAATCCCTAGCACTACCGTCGGCATTTGGTACAGATATATATAATATCTTAAACCTTTTTCATCGCCTTTCCACTCTTTTCCCTCACCTCTCCCTGCAGTGAGAGTCTCCATCCTTAGTATAAAATGTCCAACTTCCCTTTGTCCTATTAACTATCTTTTAGTATGTCTTTATTTTCAAGAAAAAATAAAAAACAATAAAAATAATGATACAGAGTTTCAAAACAGGGTAATAGAAAGTTAACAATGGTTGAGATAATGCATGTTGTTCTTTTCTTTTCTTGTTTCACACTGGTAATTGAATCAGAGCCTTCAAACTGAGTCACTTTTACAGCCCTATATTTTTGCTTATTTATTTAGAGACAGGATCTTGCCAAGTTACCCTAACTAGGCTCAAATTTGAGAACCTAATGGCATGTCCAATTGCTGGCCATAGTCTTTAAATTTCCATATTAACGCCATAGTCTCTAAATTTCTATATTAACAAGAGGCTATTTTTTCACTCACTCTTCACTTGAATATTCAGATGTCCAATGGATGAGTAAATCAGAATGAAACCTTCATATCTTTGTTTAATTTGCACCTCTCTCTATATATATAACTTGCTATGCATTATATAATGTAATATATATGTAATATATGTAATATTTATGTAATATATATGTAATATATATATGTAATATATGTAATATTTATGTAATATATATGTAATATATATTATGTAATATATGTCATATATTAACATATATTGTAATAATGTATATATTGTAATATGTATATATTGTAATAATGTATATGTTGTAATATATTGTAATAATATATATGTAATATATTACAAACATAATATATGTAGAATATATATAAAATTCTCTCTATATAGAATATATATATATATATATATATATATATATATATATTGATCTAAACTAACACAGTAGAACCAACAATGTGGTTGACAAGGCTTGGCATGATGGATCATTGATTTTTGTCAATAAGACAATAACTGACAAAGAATTTCTCATTATATGGGCTTTGCTCCTCTAGTTTGTTAATTTCGTATGCAACCCCATAGATCTTCTTATCTCCTTTAATATAAGGTTAAAGATTCTAACACCTGTTTCTTCATAGTATGAATATTGTGAAGAATTTATTTCCTGAATTCTCCTTCACTTTCTCCCCCAAGTTCTCAGGGTAAAGACTGGACTTACACTGATAGCTTCCATCTAGTTCTTTGCCATTTCAAATCAGTCCTCCCACCCGATATGAAATCTCTGCCTCTCCCTTTCTTTATCCTTCTCTCTCTTTACTCTCTTATACTCTCTACTGAATATAAAATAAAAATGACTACACTTAGCTAAATTCCCCAGAAACTTCAATGGACTCATATAGCAAAAGTGAAATGCAACAAAAATATTAAATATTGGAATCTTTGAGAAATAAGGTCATATGTTCGCAACATAAATAACAAGAAAAAAATACAATGTTACTTCAGACAAGAAGCAACCATGCCCAGAGAACCAGAACAAGAAAGAAACATCTTTCTTCTGGCTATCTAAGGATCTTGGGGATTTGCAACTAAAAAACTGTAGGTGTCTGGTGTGCGTTTGGCACTTATGAACAAGAAGTTTCTTGGTATATACCCTTCAAGTGGCAGACACACACAGGTTTTCCAGGAATTGTATATAAGAAGCATTTCTTTTTTTTTTTTTAAGTGATGTACCCTGCCTTTGAAGTGTCTGGTAAAAAAACTACTCTCTGTTATCCTTTTGCTTCCCAGAACTCTGCTTTCTGTCTTACATTTGTAATACTTTCAATGTCTTTTCATTATTGTATCTGTAAGTATAACATTAAAGATTCATATGTGCTCCTGAAGACCAAAGTTACCTGTAATCTTGTGCTCCAGGTACTTTTGAAAGCCAAGTGGACAGTGAATTTCTCATGAAAGCACAGCAAGATGAAACCAGAATGATCCCTAGAGGCCCAGAAATTGACCAAGATAATGGCAGTTTTGGAAACATGAAAAGGAGGTAGAGAGAGGGCATCACAGGGGGCACATCTGAGATTTCTGCACAGCTTTTATATTTGTTAGTAGAGAAGTGTTTGAAGGTTATATTGAAAATCAATTTCCGTGCTGCCTTCTTCAAAATACAGACATCCTTTCAAATTTTACAGTGCACTAGGAACTCCATTAGGCGCTCAGTATGTATCTCAAATAAAACACTGATCATGTTTTTTATGTGAAGTTTTAAATCTTGTGGGGAGAAAAGCAAACAGATCCTCTTAAACTGTAAACTCCCCAAAGTATCCCTCCTACTACTGTGAAGCCATTAAAAATAAGCTATATTTGATCTTAGGCAAAATATAGAGAAGTGGCATGTTTACAGATGTTTTATCTCTTCCTATATTTATGTACATGAAGACTCCATTGCATCCAGCTTTGTGTGATCAATATATACTAAGGTTCTGTCATAAGTCAGAGTGTGTACACATTCTTTTTGAAGAAAACTGTACAGAGAAACATTTCTCATATTGATGGAGGAAGAACTTAGGATGAGGGTTCTCTCATTCACAGATCTTTGACCACTGTAACTAATGTCTGAACCCAAAAAAGAGACTTCTAAATTTGCAGTAATCCATAAATTCCTTTGTGTTTGTTTATCTCTGTGGTTATAGCTGTAAACCTTATCAGTATTAAATAGTGCTTCCTATTGCATGCTAGAAACATGAAATGCAACTAGGTAATGTACAGGCTTTGTCTCAGCCCTTTCTCCAACAATCTGATTGCTGCCAAGGGAGTGTGCATGGCAATTTGCAAATGTTGTGAATTATGGATTAATTAGTGAAAAAATATTTAAAGGTTGATTTTAATTGGAAAGGTACCAGAATGAACTATTTTCCAGATAATACCACTGAAGAGGGAAAGAATATTTGAATCTTAGTGATACTGAAGCTAGTGAAGCCCATCATCAGCTATGCATGTATTTATGCTTTATGGGTGGACCTCTCAGTCCTGTAGGGCCCATCCATCTCCTATGACCAAGATCAGACATGTACATTCCTGGCACACTTCATCCCACTCCTCTCCCCAGTGGATTAATTGCAGACCACACCTGAGCAGAAGACTCCTGCAGCTGGCCATCGGGTGCAGCTGTGCTCCAGGAGGGGCACTGCCACTTACACGTCTCTTTTCCAGTGCATTTTGGGTTGTTCAGGTGAATGGACTCTGGTCTGGACCTAAAATAACCAATAAGTGTAGCAGAGACACTAGACAGTCAATTTGTTTGCATACCACATGGGCCTCAGTCATTCTCCAGCTGTCATCACAGATGGTGACCCAGGAGCCCTGGTAAAGAATCCCTACTCTTCCCATACAGTGATGCCCACCCCCCTGTGCCAGATGGAGCTGTGGAGTCTCTGAGGAGAGAGCATTATGACAACAGTCACACTTATAAAGGAAATAAGTTTGGTTTATTTTCTGTTGGGAGCACTCAACCAAGCAATAGGTGCAGTCCACATTCAGTCTGCAGAGGCTTCTGGGTAAAACAAAGAGCCACTGATCTAGTCCAGCAGGTGGTCTGGGTTCCTTTAGAAATAAAAATGATCACAGATGACTTGTATAATTGTAAAATGAGAAATAAGACTAAACTGAATATAAGCTAGTGAACAATCTCAAGTAAAATTTCCTACAAGAGTTAAAAATTTACTTGCAGAGTTCTGTAGATGATGGGAGAAAATATCAGAATCCCTGTCTGTGGTGGACTGACAACTGGTAGTCAATTTGTAGAACCCAGCTAAACTGAATCAGCCTGATCCAGGGTATGGAATACCCATCTGAGGATTGTTGCAAATGATATAAAAGGAGAATGGGAGAGAAAGAAGTAGTGTTGCTCTCCTGATGCTGTTGCTTCTCCTGGAGGAGCTTGTCATGGTAACTGATATGATATGAACTCAGCTGTTCTCACTTGTCAGAAATGCTAGGGACCTTTTTGTCACTGAAAATGTCTACAGTTCACTTTGGGGAGCTGTGATCCTTACTTTGAGCATTGCTTTCTGGCTCTGTAGCGGAAGATGGTGTGCTATCTCTTGGAGAAGCTTTTTTTTTTGCTGGCTTCTCTGATATGAACTCAGCTGTTCTCATCATCAGAGAAGCTCTGGATCTCATTATTGCTGGGGATGGCTTTGGTACTTTTGGAGGGAGCTCTGATATTTAAGCATCTCTCTCTGGCTCCAGTGCAGATCACTCAGGCTGTTGGTATGGTGAACTGGTACACAATTTCTGGCTTTCAACACTGACACTGGGGCCTTCCCTATGCAGATACCTGAAACAGACCTGCATGAGATATTGTTGTGAGCTCTAGGCCTCCAGTTAAGTTTTGTGGGGAGCATAGTCATGGGCTCTAGGTCTAAATTTGGATTCCTGCAGGACATTGCCATGGGAACCAAGCCCCTAGTTGGATTCCTTGGGTTTTTAGTCTGTTGACAGATCTTCACTTTTTTGTATTTGACTCTTTCATTGAATGTTATAAAACAATTCTATATACTATGTGTCTTGTATTAGGTTGTTTTCCTGGCAAACCCTGACTACAACACTGTCCTAAGTAGAGAGTGTCTTCCAATGAATAATGTCTTTAGAGACACTTAAATGGGCCAGCACCTGAATCAATTCCTTAAAACCACACACAATTAATGCCACTGACCCAGAAGTTAGGAGGATTAAGAGAGAGAAATGAAGTTTAGAAACATGGATGAGCTTATCAGGACAATTCAGAACTGTTCTTGTTGGTACACTCATTCAAAGCTGGAAATTAACTGATGATGTGACAACCCATGCTGTATCAAAGGACATATATAATACTAGCCTAGGTTTCACTTTACACCTCTGGATACCTACTTTAAACACATATTTCTCTTGGAATAGATACAGCAATCACAAATAAGAGACAATGGCAAAAGTTATCTAAACTTACATATTTTATGCAAAATCCCAGAAGGTTGTTTTTTGGTTTTGTTTTGTTTTCCTCAAACATATCTACTGCTTGTTTGAATTTTATGTCAGGACTTGTTATTACTCAAGACTTGGAGTGCCTCATTCTTTTGGTGCTAAGTTTTTTGTTTCAAATTCTACATCAGAATAAACATGGGTTAGGTTTTGGATGTGAACACACTTAAACAAGAAATCTAAATATAACCATTTTATCATTAGTCTGATTTTCATGGATGGCTGTCTAGTGAGGATTGAACAAAGCTCCTTTACACTTTGCACATCCCCAGTGATTTTTGTTTTATTTTTTATTTTGAAACAGGCTTTTACTAAATTGTTAAATTGCACAGACTAAGCTCTAACTTGAGATCCTCCTGCCTCAGGCTCCTGGCTGGCTGGGATGATGGGTATGTACCACTTTGCTCTGAATAGTTTCTTCTTCTCATATGTGAGCAAAGTGACTCAAAATGAGTTGAAATAATGCCAATCCATGTGATTCAAACAAATGGTAAAATGGAGAATAAAACCTAGATCTTCTGTTGCCATGGAGAATAAAGGAGTTGAAAGCAATTCACAATGCTCTTACTAGATACAACTAAAGGGCTGAGGATATAGCTCAGTGGCACAAGCACCTGCCTGGTGGAAGGAAGGTCCTGAGTTTGATTTCTGGTAAAAAATAAAGAAGGTACAATTGGAAATGTTAAACTATTAAAGGTTTTAGATGTTGAGACCACAGCAGAGAATGTATATGCTAAAATTTCTAAGACTGGGATCTTTTCAATTATTAGCCAAGACTCTCCATGTTATTTTTGTTTAAGAGAATTATGTATTCAACACATGGGCTAAAGGCTCAGAATCTGGTTTTGTCAAGTAGAGGACCACTGTTGGGACAGAGAAGCCAGCCTCTTTACATTTAGCTAGACTGAAATAGAGTAATTTGAATGCAGAAAGATGTTCCCTGTTCATAGTAGTGCTGCAATATCTTGTTCTAAAGGGTCATTGTCAGGATGCATGATATAGCATCTTATTATGAGAAGAATTCTTTGTAGGCCTGGCCATTCTCAAGGACATTTGCTTTATGAAATGCTTTTGTAAGTGGACAGATGTCTGAAGCCTTCAGGTGTTTGGCCAACTCCAGAATGCTACAAGCCCTCTACCCCTGGTTATGCACTCTCAGTTCAATTCATGTATAGTCTAAGACTTCAGTATTTTGTATATAGACACACAATCTTATCAGTTCCATTTGTTGAAGGTAAATCATCCTTTCACTCATATGTGTCATTCACCCCAATTTTTACATACATGAGTTGACTACTTCCAGTTGACAATTTCCAGTTGACAATTTCCAGTTACAGCAGGACTCTAGATGCCCCTGAGTTTATGCAGGTATTTGTGCCTGTGGATGGATGTCCAGCCTTCATGCCTAAGGTTCCATGCTAACCATCTATACTACAGCTTTGCACATCCAAGTATGGAGCAAAACTATTTACTGGTTACTAATCACAGAAATTGGTCTTGGAGCTAAAGGCTATACTGGTTAATTATAATTCTACACAGTGCCTCATGCTGTTCATTCCCAGCCCAGTTTCTACAGATGAACCTTATGGAGTAGAGCTGGTATAATGTGGCAATACATCTCTCAGGTACATTGGAAATTTACTGTAGCCTACATCACCTGTGGATTCTTTGCATCAGGTTTGGGCCATGAATCTGCCTCAGCAGAGTTGTCTATCAGTAATGTGGGTCTTAGTTTATTTCCAGTGCTCCATTGGCCTTAAGAACAAACTGTGGATTCCAAGTGTGGTACAGCATTGCAGCACCAGTGGACACTGAACTGCCCATTTATTCTTCTCCTAGTTCAAGATTTTCAACATGGAAAGAACAATTATCTGCTTGGAGAGGCAAGGAAACTAGACACCTAGTTCTGGCAAGGAATCTATGACTGCTCACTTCCAGCGACACAGCCCAGGTCCAAGATTTACCTAGTGCCTGACCATACTGAGATTGAGGCAATCAGATCTAGGTCACCCTAGGGAGAGATTATTGGGTGGAGCACTCTTTCTAGGTAATATTCTTGTTCTTAATGAACAACACACCACTTGTGGATTTGAGGTGGTGCGGCCCTTGGATTGTCTTCTAGTGCTTAGACTGTAATAATACACTGACAGAGGGCTCAAAGCAAACTTAGACTTAAAGCACTTCCTAACAGTGAAATAGAACTATCCACAATCCCAGAGAAAATTCTCAGTGCAATCAGTTGTGGGAAAGACAGGAGCAAACAAAACAAGGTGATATGGTGGATAAAGGATGATGAGTGTGATTGATGTAAGCTATGTACTTATATAGACATAATCTATAAATATATACAATTTATGCATGTTAACAAGCTTTTAAGCCAGGGTAGTTAGACTTTAATAAATACCTACTCCTTTAATGGGTGCTTGAAGTCACATTCTTGCATCATTTACCATCTTACAGGGAAAAGCAGACCTCACTTAATGGCCAACATTAATGCCTGAAACTGACCAATAATGACTAGCATGAAGAAATTCTTGGGTGGTAGACTTGAAACAGCTCTTTTAAGAAATCTTAATGAGTTTTAAGAACACATAGGTGTGATACAATACCCTAAAGTTAAATGTGTACAGAAAGATGGCAGCAGATAAAAACCCCAACCCCTCCCCCCAAGAAACCTAAATTCTTGGGCTTAAAGACACAATAAATGAAAGCTAAAATGATCAGGGACTTCAGGAAAAATGCTAGAGGGCTAAGCAGTAACAAACCAGCCGCTCCAAGATTTGAAATCCAGAAACTAGATACTAACAACTAAGGGAATAAAATGAGGGTGGTGTTTCTTTGGAACCCAGGGATTAGAAAATTGGAGCCTACAGAGAACCTGAAGAGTTATACAACACAGAAAGAGGAAAGGGCAATCTATACTTTATCCCCAGCTCCTAAATAATATTGCTTATGTGCAAGGAAGCCTGAATTGACAGAGAAAGTGGAAGTAGAAGACTCCAGAGGAATTCAGAGAGAAACACAGCAGTGACATGACCCAGTGAATGCTCTCTGCTACAGTAACTGGTGATTGACTCCAGTGCAAGCACACATCACATCTGCCTGGAGAAAGTGGTTGGATGTCATTATAGGGAGGTATTGACTGAATCAGTGACTCAGACCAATCTCAGGTCGGTTTCAAATTAAGCCTCCCACTGATTTCACAGTGACTGCATGAGGAAGACATCTGTAGTCAGGGAGCCTTGGGATGACTGGCTAGAGACCCCAGGAGGGTTTAAGCTAAATGACTCAGGCTTCCCTGCCAAATGGTCACAAACCAGGCTTAGCCTGCCTATCTGTAGATTTGAAAGTGTCATAATTGGTACCCTCACCCTAAAGCTTACTTGCTGGTGACCATATCCAACATGAATCTTGGCTCTGACTTATTTTTGTTTTCTTTATGTAAGCAGGGACTTTATTACATTGGACATTGCCCCGGAACTGTAGACCTTGGAAGAAAACCACACATTTGAATTCACATGGATTTTTGCTTTTAGTTTTTGATTTTGTTGTTTTGATCATTTGGTTGTTTGGTTCACTTTTCTTTCTCTCTTATTTTCTCTTTTTCTCTCTTTTTTGGTGAGTGCAAGCATGGTTGTGTGAGTGCTTCTGTTTGTGGGATTTTTCTTCTTTTTTCTCTTTGTTTTTCTCCTTCTATTCCTCCTTACTATTACCTAGGGTTTGAAAATTTACTTTTGTCTTTCTTCCTAGCTTCTTTTCTTTTTATTATATTTTCTGTTTTTCTTCTCCTTTTAATATTTGTTTCTTCACTTACTTTTCTCTTATGTTTACTCTCAATATTATTTTTATCATTTTTCTTTTATCTTTTATTTCTTGTAGTTTTTCTGTTTCCTTTATGTTATTCTATAAACATACTTGTGCTCATTAATTAGATATTTTGCTGTAGTTTTGTCTTCTTCCATTGTAATTTTTTTATTTTATACTAAAGAGAGTAAAACTAAACATAACAAAACAGAACAAAGCAGATCAGAAGAAAACAATGTAAGTGACACAGATTTCAAATTAAGACAACAGGAGATCTTCAGTGGCTACCATGATGACTCTTGTTTTTTATAGTTGTCTATAACTTCACACACAATGAATTCATACAAAACAAAATAGTATAAAACTGATCAGAACAGACTAATGAAAGCATTACAGGCCTTCAAAAACACAATGGAAGATCAACAATGGCTGCCATAATGTCTCTTAGTCTCTTCAAATTAGCTGCCCATACCTTCATGTATGTTGAAATTAAATAATACAAAACAGACTGAAACCACTCTGAACAAAGAAGAAAAGCATTACTGTATTTCACAGCATAAAGATATGAGAACAGCAATGGATACCATAAAGTCTCTGCTTCTTCAAAGTAGCCGTTCATTTCATCACACATAACATAATCAATTATCATAAACTGTTTAGGAGAAGTTCTAGATATGTATGTCTCTACATGTATACTTATTCTTTGTTTAGAGTGAAAAACAAAACAAAACAGATTACTAGAAAGACAAGAAACAAAAAAGACAAATAAATTACAATAGCAAAGAGCCCAAAACAATGACTACATACGCCTTCAAAACAAGGTAGTAGGAACATAACTAAGGTTGTTATTTTACATAGCGATCTTCAAGAGTTTCTCAGATCACCAGGCACAAATATGCAAAATTGTTCCAATCTTATGAATGTTAACTGTTTTGTTCCACAAGCTAATATAATTTATAGCACAATCATCTTAGCAATACTAAGTTTGGTCCCTTTATCAAGGAAAAGGTGACTGAGTGTTATTGTAGTTGTAGTTGTGTCTTCCAGTCTATTCCACTGATCTTCAGGTCTGTTTTTATTCCAGTAGCATTCTAATTTTATTACAGTAGCTTTGTAGTATAACTTCACATCAGTGATTATGATGCCTCCTGCCTTGTCTTTGTTGCTTAGAATTGCCTTTGCTATTCTAGGTCTCTTATGGCTCCAGATGAATTTTAGGAGTGATTTATCTAGATCTGTGAGGTATGCTAGTGGCATTTTGATTTGGATTGTATTAAATCTGTATAACAATTTTAGGAGAACGGCCATTTTCACAATATTTATTCTTCTTATCCATGAACACGGAATCTCTTTCAATTTTCTGAGATCCTCTTCAATTTCTTTTTTTGGGGTATTGTAATTTTCCCTGTATAGGTCCTTTAATTATTTTTTTAGATTATTTAATAAGTATTCATGTTCCGGATGCTATTGTGAAGGGTTTGGCTTCTCTCATCTCTCTCTCAGTGAGTTTGTTTTTGTGTATAGGAATGCTATTGATATTTTAGTGTTCGTTTTGTATCCATCTACATTACTGAATTTATTTATTATACCTAGCAATCTTTCAATGTGGTTTTCGGGGTCTTCTATATAAAGCATCATGTCATCTGCAAATAATGATAACTTAACTTCCTTTCTTTCCTTACTCCATTTATTGCTCTCTGTTGTCTAATTGTTCTGGCTAGTATGTCCAACACTATATTGAATAGAAGTGTTGATAATGGACATCCTTGTGTTGTTCCTGATTTTAGGGTAAAGGATTTCAATTTTTAGCCATTTAATATGATGCTGGATATTAGTTTCTCATAGATGACTTTTATAATAGAGTTTAAGGTTACAAAGTTTTCATGCTTCACTCCCCTCTTTCAAACCCTATATATTTAATATTACTACTCTAAATCTCTGTTAATTTACTACTGTAAAGCTCTGTTAATCTTTTGATAGTTTATTAGCATTGTAAAATCTGTGTTGAATTCTTTGCTATCATTATCAGGTATATAGAGATTGCATTTACTATATATTAGCTGTAAGTCAAAATCTGGGGTTTCTTAATGTTTACATAAGAACTGCTGATTTCTTATGTACAATTAAAAGTGATACATAATGAATTCATGTGACCTTTTAATATCTAATTTGTCTTGGATGATATTACTGTAGCTGACTCATTTAATATGATTTAGATTTGTTTTTATCAGTACCAGGGATTGAATTCACGACCTCATGCTTGCAAGGCAGGTATTTATGCCACTATGCTAAATAGCCAGTCCTTCATTTAATATGAACAGGCTTGTGTAATTGTTCCATCTTACTCTCAGTCAAACATAGATCACATTTGTGACATTAAGAATGCTACAGTACATTCTAGAAGAACTTCGTTGCAGGGCTACCCTCATTGCCTCCTTCCCTCTCAAATTAAGCAAAGTAGTCAGCTCATAGAGCTGTGGTAAAGATTATAGTTAACCACATATAACTTATTTCACTGAGAAACACCAAAAGACATCTATATATTAGTAGCAAAGTCCTTAGACTATAAGCATCCACAAACCTCAGCCAAAAGCTGAAAAAAAACCCCAAAAACCAAAAAATAGAAACTTGAGAAGAAAAGACAACAGAATCTATTTCAAAGTTCCAACTGCCCTGAAGTCAATCCACGTGGCATCGAGGGACAGAACATAATGAACGACAAAGCCAGTTTATTTGAAAGGGTAGCAGAGGAGATGAGAAAATAGCTCAAACATGTATTCAGCTGGACTAGAGAAGATATAACTAAATAGATAATGGAAATAATAAGCCAAAAGATTCAGAACATTTCCAAAGCCACAAATAAAAATTGCTTGAGCTAAACAAAATGATATAAAACATGAATGAGCAGTTCATCAAAGAATTAGAGTCTGTGAAAGGTTTTAATCATAAATCTCAGAGAACAGGTATCCTACTGAATCAATGGCCAGCAGAACCAAGCAATATGAGCAAAGAATTTTAGTACTAGAAGGAAATGATATCTTCAGAGAACTACTTAAAGACATCCAAATGATAAGAAGATATGAAAAATTAATGCAAAATTTTTCTTCAGTAAAACTAAAGTCAGAATAATTGGGACAAATGTAAAATTAGAAAACCACACATATGGCATAAAAAATTCTACAAACTTAATGGCCACCTGTTTGCGTGGAGGATGCCATCTGGCTAGAGGTCAAGGAGTGTGTAGGGAAATCAGGCTGAGACAGTGGTTTAGGCTGTACCCTTTGAAGAAGGATTTGCTTGAGCGCTGATTGGGATTGGAAGATCTTGCTCTCCCTTTGGAAGTCTGGATGGATGGGGAGGTGTCAAGGCGACACACCCTCCCTTCCCTTTCTCATGGATGCCATGGGCTCTGATCCTTTCTCACTGTCTGATTGAATATAATTCAAGGCTTCCTACCATTACCTCTCCTTTACTGATTCATAATGGGAATCCACCAAGGCAGTGAGGTTTTGAGAATATTTAAAAGGGCTATGGAGAGACCTCAGTTTATTTGAAGACTGTGAACCAGAAGAACCAACTGACTGATCTATGGAAGAAAAATGTTCATTTTGTAAGAAATCAGTGATTGTATACTGACTCTCAATTATTTGTAGTCAACACAACAGACCAGCTATCATCTCAGGTCCAGTCCAACACTGTTAAGATTGAATTTCAAGGAGAAAATTATCTAAATGACCTTTTTGAAAGAAAAGTCTTCCTCAGAACCATGATATTAACATTCCCCTAGTTGTTGGGGAATTAAAAATGAAGGAAATAAAAATGAATATATCTCAGTTTGCAATTGAGTACATCTCAAAAAGTGATAAAATTCAAGGGAATAGAAACAGTTCAATTGGACCAAGTCTCATATGTGAAAGTATTCAGATGAATCAAGCAGAAAACTCCCTTTGGGGAGAGCAGGAAGGACCCTAGACCTCACTGTGAATCAGATGTGAGAACAAAATACTCAGCAAGGAAATGGAGTGTGAGATCTGTCTATGAAGAAAGCCAGCAAAAAGTCTGAATGGTAAACAATATGTGATCCTTCTCAAAATACAATGACTGGGAGACAACACAGAAAGGAGATGACTGTGTGGAAAGAATTGCTGAGTTTGCAGATGGTTTGCTTTCAAAAGCTTTGAAACACATTCAGTGTGAAACACTGGACATAAATAAAACAGGCATACTTTATGGCACACCACAAGAAAAGTTATTGTTCCACTTAGAAGTATCTACCAGCAGGGAAGCCTGCATATTTTCAAAGCAAATCTCAAAACTTCAGTGATAGTTACTCCTTTAAAGGCAGTAAGGAAACTTGTGCAATAATAAAAATGTAGGCTTGAAAAAAAAGTGCTCAAGTAGAGTGCACAGAAAAAAACAAAATTCATTCTACTTGAAACTTCAGAATTAAAATTCCCAGTACCTCTAATTACCTACATCTGCTAATTCCACAGAAAATGGTTACTCAAAGAAAAAAAAATGGTAGTCATCATATGAAATTTCACATCCTACTGAACAGTTAAAAATTTCTCAACTATGTGTAAGGTCTCTTTCAAAGTTACATCCTGCTGGTTTTTGTCTGTTGGATATTATGCATCAAGTTTCCAAAACCTCTTCAGTCCTAGAAGGATAAACTCCCCAAAAACTGGAAAATATACTTAAACAAAATAAAATACAGTGCTCTGGGCCTGTAACTCTCTCAAGTATTGACTCTTACCTTCTACATGAGGACTTCTCTTCTTTGTGTCTTAATTCTAAAAATGGAGCAGTTGATGAAACCTCTGAAAACAAAGAAGATGGATTGGATCCAAAAGATAATAAGCAGCTCAGGAAAACAAAATGTGGCCACTGTTTTCAGTATTATAATGAAACAATGGAAGAGGTTATTGCAATGGTAATTAGTCAAAAAATGACTGTTTTCAAAGCACAAGGAATTTATGGGGTACCTAACAGCACTTTAGTATACAAGATAAAAGGAAAGTCCGGAACACTGAAGACCCCCCCAAAGAATAAGCTCTGATTACCAGACACTGGGATATTTAATATGACAGATTCAATGACTGGCAGCTGCAAGAACAGTAGCAAGTCTGTGTAGATTACTTGTTAGGAAAATGCGTGTGTGTGTGCGTGTGTGTGCGCGTATGTGTGTGTACATGCATGTATTTTGCACAGGTGTATATTTGTGTGTCTACATACACTTGTGTGGGAATTACAAATGCTCACTCTGAAAGGAGACATAAAATTTTACAGTTCAAAAACCACTAACATGCCATGGATTTAGACAGCGGCATAAATGCCTGCTTGGCAAGCACGAGATCCTGAGTTCAGTGCCTGGTACCAAAGAACCCAAAACAACAGCAAAAAATGCCACTCACATGCCTCTTGAAAGAACGTTTTATTCAGGGTTTTCACTGTGGACATAATCATATAGCTGCTTACTTAATTCTGGTAGTTTGCCTTTAATCCTTGTATAAACAGGTGAAAAATATTCAGGGTTCCTTTAGTATTCAACAGCATGAAGCATGAGAAAGCAAGTAATTGTAACGTGAAACAGATTTTTTTGGTGAAAAAACATTCTAGCCATTCAGTTGAACCATCTTATAATGGAAACATAACAATAATAGTTTATAAATATGTTAACAAGTAAAAATCAAAGTTTAAATATGTAGCTATCTCCTTATTAAGAAAAATTGACATATACAGTATTATTACACTACAATAGAGTCTATGAAATACAAAATGCACTGAAGTGCATCCACCAGACATAGAAAAGAAAACCTTAAATGATATGTATAATGAAATTTAATATCTATAACTTAAATAGTCGATTTAGCAGAAACTTGTGTCTTATAAGGTTTGTTTTTTAATGACACATAGTTAAACTCAGAAGCTACAGAATCTTTTAATATAAGATGTAATGCTAAGAACAAAAGGAAATTTAAATTTAATTATTAAAATAATTTAACTTGGTTTTTTGTTTGAAAAATAAGATAATTTATAAGGTTAGAAAAGAAAGTTGGAATGCAACTTATATAATGTTTAAAATGTGCACAGAAAAAGTTTGAGAATCATAATTTTGGTTTAGATGTTCTGAATAGTTGATGCTACAACTGCCTTAAAATTTCAGGATTGTGACACACTCCTACTGTTGACTAACTTTAATATATTTACGGATGTGACATTTCAAGACATTTTCAGTTTATCAAAATGAATTACAGGTTTCATTTTGGTGGACAATAGATAACCATCTTACTAATAAACAAATTTACAGTTTGCTCAGTGTCTTGGATAATTTGGCAGATGTTTAAGACTGAAGCTGTTTTGAACTTTCAGTAATGTAAACTCTACTAACTGGTAGTGAGAAGCTGGGAAGTTCATTTTAACTTTTACTAGACTCATGAGAGAGGTCAGTAATTTTTATATAGCAGTTTTAAAATATAGATCACAGTGTTAATGTTGAATTTAGGGAGTATGCAAGTTTAGTGGTAAAATGTAAAGTTTGTGACTTAATACATAGAATAGTGGTTTGCTATGCAGAATTCTCCAAGTGCCCTCTTTTCTCTGTTAAAATGTAGGTTCCGATCATTTTCCTAAATCAGTTTTTCCATGTCTCTGAGGAATTCTTACAGCTGAAATTTAAAAAAAATACATCTTTCAAATACTTATGTTTTTATACTTATAGTTGTATATATTTAATGATCATTGTTGTAGTCAGGGGTTGTGAGTAGAAAAATTATAACCAGGACACAATTTATAATTTATTTTAGAATTTATAATATTATTTTATGGTGATCACCCAGAGTTAAACACAAGAAAGTGCAAGAAACCTGTCCACAACACTAAAGACCCAGAATATTCAGCCAAGGCCATGGATTGCACAGCAATGTCTGCATGAGTCTAGATGAAGACTATAGCCCATGACAATGCCTCCCATGAGTCCAACTGGAGGTCTAGAGACCATAAGAAGGACTCACACCAGTCTGTTTTATGGATATGTGCTGGGAAGATCCAAACATCAGTGGTGGAACCTAGAAAGTCTATGCCAGAATGGTGTAGAATCTATGCCCATAGGTTGAGGGTTCTACACTGGAGCCAAGAAGTCACATTCAACATAAGGACAAGGGATGCCCTCCTTAGCCATCCTTAGCAACACGGAGGTCCTGAACGCCTCCAACAATAACAGTCTAATATATGCCAGAAAGCCAGTGTGACAAGCTTCTCCTGGAGATTAAAAATCTTCCCCTTTAGAGACAGGAAGTGATGCTCACACCTAGCCTGTGTAATCTAAAAGTTAACTCTATAATAGAAACACTTTATTTCTTTCAAAAGCTATCATTTTATCATTACTTATAAACTATCAGTATTTTAAATTTACTATTTCTGGCCAAAAATAAATAATATAAATACTGAAGTAGTGCAAATTATAATATTACCTGTAAAGTTACTGATCACTGTGGAGTCAATAGCAAAGTTATCCCTGATTTATGAATCCTGCAAAGATTTTGGTCAGATCATCCTTTTTTTTATTTAAAAGAGAATAAAACAAAAGGGGGCAGTACAGAGCAGATCAGAACAGGACAACATAGGCAACACAGTACTTTACATTAAGTCAACTGGACATCAACAGTATCTAACACCATATCTCTTACTCTGCTATAGTTGAGCATAGTTTCAATTACAATAATATCAAACATAACACAATAGTATAAAGCCA